>JAEQML010053850.1:0-39476 GCA_016904865.1 Pissodes strobi
GTCTTCCATTAAGTCCTTCCAGACATTTGTTTTTAACGGTGTTTGCCTGTTAACTTGCGTCATTAACTTATTCCGACCTTCATGGACCTAGTGAAATCGAAGATGGAACGTCAGAAACTAAATCCGCTTTGTTATTTTTTGCAAAAAACACAAAAGAACATGATTATTCAATGAAGGTACGGTGCACACTTGAGCGCAGCGAAAGTTTGAAAACCCCGGAAAAATTGCCGTTTGTAGATGCTTGTGGATATTTGTAAGTGTTTGCAGATGTTTGTGAATGGATCACAACAGCAATGATTCATGACCAGTTCAAAGCGGTTAAGCACTGAGTAACACACACAAACATTCTCAGATACCCGCACTTCGGCCGTCCACACCCACACTCCCACACATAATACTCGTAGACACAGATTATCACGATACCATCAATACCGTACCGGAATTGATCCTATTTTATTTGATACTGACCGCAGTATCGATACTTTCAATATGATATCGCAATAATTTTTCCTCGGAACATAACGTAAAGCATTAACATTTTGACAAAAGGTAAGTTTTAATTACTTTTTATGCAACCTATTCGCTTATTGTATTGTTCAGAACAGGAGTCTGGGGAACAATTTAGCGTGGGAAACCTAGCTTGATTCGCTCAGAGCCTCGGAGCCTGATGATCGAGCAAAGTGAGCATCATTCCATTACTAATTTTCTATTTACCATTTTGCAGATTTTGCAATTTTGTTGTTTACTTTTATAGGAAGCTTTTGGTTTATAGAATATATAGCCCAAGAGTTTCCCAAAATGTGTCTATATGCTCGTGTGAAATTGGCACGTTGAATTTGGCGCAATGACATAACAGGCCAATAATTGACATTGACAGTGGTAAGTTGTTCCTTTCTTCGCAGTCGCTTTCGAGACAAGACGTTGCCCAGACCACATCACAGGGCTTCAGAGTTGAGCGCGCATTCATTATTGACAAACCTATGCTTACATTTGTATTTTTACATTTTCACTTTATGCAATATCCTCCGCTCGCTCCGGGACGCAACCAAACAAAACTAACCCAAATTTTTAAAAAAGGACACTTGAAAGTGAAAGCAATTAGCTGGACCATAAAGATATAGTGTTTGTCAACAATGTGATGTACGCGCAACTATGAAGCCCTCTGATGTGATTCGGGCAACGTCTACTGCCTTCGAGTGCCTGTATGTGACGTGGTCATGGCCTTCGGCTTTAATGGCTCCACTCCAAAAATAAACATATAGCTTTTTTATATTTTGACATGTATTTATTTTCCTCCATTATATTTATTTTGTTGTTAAACCTAATTATTTTACTTATTTTCTGAAATCAAGATTTTTATAAATTTTATCATGTAATACATCTGGAAAACGATCAGCCATACTTCATTATCGATAATTCTTGATATCGATGCGTTCATATGCTATCAAGTACTAGTAATGATGCATTAGGCGTATTCTTTTATTCACCGGTGGATTCAATCATTGGTGAACCGATGTTTTTACGGTTGACATTTCTAGGGTCCTGCCGTCACCAACCGGTGGACACCGGTTCTGAGAAAATAAGAACGCATTGATGGAAGCTTGACGTTTGACTTTGATGTTTAAATATTATATAATCCACAATAATTTGTAATTTTTGCAGAAGTGATGACGAAACCATTATATTAGTAACTCCGAGATCCAGATCCAACTGATTTACAATTTTCTTCAAGATTTCCAAATATTACATCATTTTTATAGAGCTAAAAATACTTTTCAGAAATTTCTTCAAGGAAAGAAGGATCTATAATAAATAAAGACAAATCTCACATAAAGTCCTCCTTTAAAGTTTTATGTTTCAACTACCACACAACATTTAAGATTATTTTACACATATCATTTTAGTAGGGTTTAGTGGAAAATTTACTCACCCTTTGAAGGACGAGTGTTAAAAAACATTAAAACTAATACCCGAGTTGTGCGTTAACACGACTTCAATGGTCCATTTTATTATTGTTTATATTTATATTTACCTAAACAATTTAACAATGATTCTATGTATCAAAATTTGAAATTCTAAATTCAAAACAAACAAATGTTAAATGTATAGGTTAGGAAAGTTGCTCCCCCCCACAATACACCGAAACAACCGGCATGGCGAACCGGTGGAAGCTGATGCAACCATACGTTAATCCATCGTGAATAAAAGAACACGATTGAGACACAACCGACAGCCCACCGAACAATAAAAGAACGCCAAATGGCTCAACCGGTGCAATCGGTGGATCAACCGTTGAAAAAAAGAATACGTCTTTTTATGTCTGTTTCGGATCGATTCTCTAGTATAGTTCGCCCAGCCGTTGTTGACCCTCGAAACGCAGGCAATTGTATGCGTTTCGAGGGTCAACAACGGATGGGCGAACTATAGTATCGTGACGTCAATACTCGCATATCCTATATATCAGAATTTCCCACTCAAAACTGTTGCCATACTTACTTGCAGCTAGTTTGGGTTAGTCTGGGGAGCGGCTAAGGATCAGCAGCTGTCACTTTTGTACATATATTACTGATGCCATCTTGTAATTGGTTGGGATCCTTATGGCCTCTCTGCTATGCCGAGTACTGCGGAACGACCTTAATTACTTGAATAAAAATAGGTTGTTTTAAATGCCAATATGTCAGTTAAAGCTAAATTCAACATGATTCTGTATGTTGCGTTCTTCTTCTTTAAGTGCTCATTCGTTCCGAATATTGGCGATCATCCTGGCTATAATGAACTTGTTTACAGCTGCTCTGAATAATTTAGTGGTTGTTTTCGAAAACTATGTTCTTAAGTTCTTCAGCCATGATTACCTACGCCTTCCGGGTCCTCCCTTGCCATAGACCTTTCCCTGGAGAATCTCTTTAAGGAGCTGGTATTTGTTTTCGTTTCGCATTATATGGCCCAGATATTCAAGTTTTCTCCTTTTTTTTTTAGTGTTTGTCACTTCCCTTCCTTTGTTCATTCTTTCCAGTACTGATTCATTAGACACCCTGTCCACCCACGAGATCCTCAGAATTCTCCTGTATACCCACATTTCAAATGCTTCAAGTCTTTTTTGGGTCGCCTCTGTCAATGTCCATGACTCTACTCCGTAGAAGAGTGTCGAGAAAACGTAACATCGAAGGATTTTGACTTTGATGTTTAGGTCCAAATTGTGGCTTTTAAAAAGTTTTGGCATTTTGATAAAGGTTTGTCTTGCTTTTTCTATTCTGCATTTAATCTCTTGAGAGTGGTCCCATTGCTCATTAATTATCGTTCCCAAATAAGTGAATTTGGACACTCTTTCTACTGGACTCTCTCAGATCAGAGGAGAGAGAATACAGCCCTGTCTAGCTCCACGCTGTATAGCAATGACATTACCCTGTTCTTCTATATTGAGCTTTATGGTTGCTGTTTGATACCAGTATAAGTTCCTTATGATTCTAATAACCTTGTCATCTAATCCAGTGTTCCTCAGCACTTGCATCATCTTTTCGTGCTGTATCTTATCGAATGCTTTCTCGTAATCAATAAAGCAAACGAAAACGTCACAACTCACGTCGCGGCATCGCTGAAACAGGACTTGCAAACTAAACAGAGCATCCCTTGAACCAACTCCCTTCATGAAGCCAAACTGTGTATTCGCTACTTTCTCCTCACATATTCTGTAGATTCTTCGGTGAACTATCTTAAGAAACAGCTTCAACAAGTGGCTCATCAAGCTGATTATTCTATAGGTGTAGTAGGAATGTTTTGGCTCCCCGTTTCTTCGGTAACGTTATGAATTCGGAGACACGCCATTCTTTTGGGACACGTATTGTAAATATCGTTGAAAATGTCAGTTAACATTTGTAGAGGTTTGTCATCAAGGAGTTTAAGAAATTCTGATTGTATCCCGTCTGGCCCTGGAGCTTTTCCTTCTTTCAAGGATTTAATAGCGTCCGCAGTTTCATCAGTTAGTATTTTGGGGCCAGTTTCTACTTGAGAAATTGGTGAGTCTCTCATTCTATCGTGAAATAAATTCTCTATATGTTTCTCCCATGTTTTTTTTTATGTCTTTTCGGTCAACAATCAGTTCTCCGTTTTCGTTGGTTAGCTTGCCTACGGTTTTTTTCTTATGTATTCCTGTTGCGTTCAGCAACTTAAAAAAGCAGATTCGAAGTTGTTTAATATCGCTGCGGGATAGCGTTTTCACTATTCAGAATTTTCGAAGCATTGGGACATCCTTCACGCAGGAAAAGAAGGTGTGGTCCAAGGAAATAGGGCTGTATTGTATTCTTAAAATATGCCATTGTTCCGATGGCATGAAAATCGATAACTAACTTTACTTTCCTACTACACCTTCTTTACCGCGTGAGGGCTGTTCCAGTAATTGGGGAACGGTGAATTTACAGCCTGATAACATCCTAACCAGTTTTCGGGTGGTTATGCAATTTTCAAGTAGATTTATATTATATATAATAAAGTAAATGATAAATAAACAGAATATTATACATTTAATATGCCATTCTTGACTACATTCTGCAAATATTAATTGACTAATTAAATTAAACCGCGGAAAATAGCCAGTCGCCGCGGTTTAGCGATAGTTTGGGAACTTTTCGGATGAGTTTCCGGTTGAAAGATATGTCCTGTAATAAATCAAATTAATTTCACGCTCGAGCACGAGCTTCTGTAATTTGGCATGAATTTTAGTGGAACTGTGTATTATACGATATAATTACAGCGGTCAATTTGAACTCAATTTAACTCCTTAAACTTCGGTGCATTTACAAACTACTCGAATTTATCCCGTACGAAGATTATATTAGGTTACTGGTAATTTTATCTGGCCGCCACTTCTGATCTGCACTTCAACGGAAAATTAACAATTTGTTCTCCGTCTGTTTGTGGACAGTTACGAATAACAGTAAAAAATAGCGTTCTTAATAATATGGAGTTTTTATTTAAATACGCTCTAGGAATATTTAATTCCTTAAAAAGACTAAGTGTTGGGTGCATATTATGGATAGATTTATTAACTAAGTTATTAAGGAAATTAGTGTCTTCGCCTACAACTGCATAGGAAACTTTTGTTCAACTATGTACTGAATACCAACGAAAGTATTGTAAAAAAGGAATTTTGATACTTGAACGCTTCTTAAGGATGATATCTGAAACTTCCAAAGAATCGTCGTTTTTTCTGATAAAAGTCACAATGCATGCGGCCTGGCAAATAAATTGTCAAATTAATCCTGACAGAACCTAAACAATAAAATGTCAAAGCAGCGTTCGCAAAAACCAAAAACCGACACGAATTTGCTTGCGGAAGAGCCAATTTTTACGACTCCTGTGCCTAAGGGAACAGATCCAGAAACCCTTCCCTTTTCGGAATTCACAGACCAAGACATAAATTTGGAGAAATGGGATATTTATCCATCTGTAAAGGTAAGCATCGAACTCTGGCCTCTATAGAGAATACGTATAATTTTCCATACTCACATATCACTTGAATAGTACTATAGCTTTGTTTCCGTTTGCTTTTTTTGTCCGTGTAATCTCCAACTTAAAAATCATTTAAACAGCATTTTAGGCTTCTTCTAATTTTTTTCGGACGTTTCTACAAATTCAAATAAAAAAAAGGAACTGAGTTATACTGATACAGTAAGAGCAATAAGCAGTAAGAGCATTTATAAGCATAAGTAGTATAAGGACAGCAACACTGACCCTCAAGGAAAATTAGAAACTACTTCTTAAAACACTCTGTATAAACCTCTAAACTCGTGGCAGAGAAATTCGCAACGAGCTTTTGCCAATAGGACAAAAACCAGGTTCCTGATATAATAATATGTGAGGTATGGTTTTTAGAACCAACGGCTTTTTTATTCCAAATTACTGCATTTCCACACTAAGCTAAATGAGTAAAAACGGCTTAAACTTTATATCGAGCTGCATTTTGTGATCTACTTTTGCTATTAAAGTATTTCACTTCAACGTACCAAGGAAAGTCATTTGATTTAATCGAGGTTATTTAATCATGCCAATATGGTTAAGGTGACCAGAATTTTTGTTGACCAATCCGGGGCGGAAGAATGGATAAGATAGACGGCGCAGTCCGAGAATAGCAACCGCAGAGAAGCGACAAGATAAATCCCACCCAAAAATTTGGAGTGGGAGGTAAACCGGCCAACTGCCATCTCCACGTGCTTGTCAGTTTGTTTAGTCCGAGACTTGTTTAGTACAGTCGTCGACGACAAAATTTTTGCATAAACGCCAATTTCCTTTGGTTTGTTTTTGTGTTAAGTATTATGCTAACGCTTATCAAAGTGAAACGCTTTTCAAACTGAAACGCCCCTTTAATTAAGCATGTTCCAGTATAGCTAGGGGGCTGAAATTTTCAGGACATGTAGCCGGGATAAAATGAGGATCCTGGGTGAAAACTGAATCCCGTAACCCCCCGATCGGCCAGGATAGGGGGAGATGAAAAACTAAAATAATTAATTTCGGAAGAACGAGAAGGGTTACGGGGTCGAAATTTTTATGGTAGGTGCGCTTCATGGGGGGCTACCTTTGAACACATGGGCTCTAATTTAAGGGGGATTGTGGGAAAAAAAAAGGGTTTTTGGCGATATCTCTGCAACGGAGCCTCGAACCGAAAATCTGACAAGCGATGACCCAGTGTCACGGGGTAAAAAACGTAAAAAAATGTTCAGAAAGTTAATACACGTATTAGAAACGAAATAAGAAAAAAATTATATTAAAAAGAAGTTAGAGAAACGCGGTTTTTGCCAAAAAAAGCGAAGGAGTTCAGCTACGAGGTCAGAGATGGCAAAAACGGGAAGAAAAAAAGTCTTTATGGTTTTTTTTTTGAAAATGGGAAAAACTGAAAAAAACGTAAAAAAAATCGGCAAGTTAATAAAAGCATTATAAAAGGAAAGAAGAAAAAAAAATAATAAAAAAAGGTAAAAGATTGTTCGGAAAGTTAATAAAAGTATTATAAAAGTAAATGAGAAAAAAATAATAGTTAAAAAAAGGAAAAAACTGTTCGGACAGTTAATAAAAGTATTATAAAACGAATTAAAAATAACTAATAAGAAAAAAAAGAGAAACGCGGTTTTCGGCGAAAAAAAGTTGAAAAAAACACAAAAAAAAATTAAAAATAGGGTCGAAACCGGGGGCAAAAGTTGAGAAAAAAAAACTTAAAAGAAGATAAAAATTCAATTCCCAATATCTCTTTCAGAAGTTGCACTTTAGTTGTGTGCTTATAAAGGTGAGGCACATAATTTTTTTGTAAAATATTTTTTCCTACTCTTATAGTAAACACTTTCTTACGTACAGATTACTTAATAAGTAAAACAATTCTTACACACAAGAATGCGTAAAGAATACTAACGCAGAGTCGTACGTTTTAATTCATAGTGTGCCAATCAAATTAGATTTTAACCGCTCAAATCGCGAGACTTCTCGGCATGGCGTTACCTGTGCTTTGATTTTTTGGCAATTTTTATTGTTTGTATTGTTCGGTGACAACAACATTATTTAAGAGTTTATGTTCAAATCGATAATAATTATTAGTATTAGTGGCATTTTAAAGATAGTCTTAGAAAAAGTATAGTACACTACTTGAATGGAAATTTGCTTAGTACAAACTCGTTCGATTACAGCCCACGCTCGCTGCGCTCGCTCGTGCAGTAATCTGTTTGCAATAAGCTACTTCATTCTCGTTATGTAATATACTATTGTGAACTGTATTTATCTCCGAAGATTAGATTTGGTTAGTTTGGGTTAGTCGTCCAATAAACTTTCGGTTAGTTTCACTTAGTCTCATCTTATTTTAGTCATTTAAACCGGTTCCGATACCTTATAATCAATTTTGATAGATTTGGTTAGTTTGGGCTAATAGTCTAATCAACTTTCAGTAAGTTTCACTTATTCTCAACTTAGTTTAGTCATTTGAAGCGGTTCCGATACGATATAATCAATTTTAATACATTTGGTTGGTTTGGGCTGATCGTCGAATCAACTTTGGGTTAGTTTCACTTAGTCTCAACTTAATTTACTTATTTGAGCCGGTTTCGATACGCTATAAATAACTTTAGTAGATTTGGTTAGTTTGGGTTAGTCGTCGATTCAACTTTCGGTTAGTTTCACTTATTCTCAACTTTTTAGTCATTTGAAGCGGTTCCGATACGTTATAATCAATCTTAATAGATTTGGTTAGTTTGGGTTAGTCGTCCAATCAACTTTCGGTTAGTTTCACTTAGTCTCAACTTATTTTAGTCATTTGAACCGGTTCCGATACGCTATAAGCAATTTTAATATATTTGGTTAGTTTGGGTTAGTCGTCCAATCAACGATACGAAAATTTCGTGTCGCGAGACGAAAACAAGACCATGTCGTGATGAGACCTTGAAAATTCACTCTCATGAAAGCAAAGAAGTATTCACTGCAAAAAGATCAGAACGCGACAAATCAGTAAACTCTGAGTTAGACCGTTAAATCCTAAAAGATAACTACTATTCATAATATATTTCTAATAAAGTAAATAATAAACATGTAATTCATTACTAGCTTTATCGGTGTATAGCATTTCTTTTTCCCTTCATTACATTTCTCTCAGTGTATTAAACCGATCATCTGTCACATATGACAAATTGAACTTGGCTCTCCAACTTCAAAGGTGCCGACGGCTTTTGTCGCTTCTCTGCGGTTGTTATTCTCGGGCGCAGTATTCAATAAAGTCACTAAAGGGAAATCCTATGGCGCTCAACGAGCGGTGTGTGTGCGAAGATGTTGATTGACATGGTTCTTGAATAGTTGTAGATTGTAATTAGGAGGAAAGAGATGTCCTGGGAGTTAGTTCCACAGTGATGCAGTGCGCAAGACAAAATAGTTCTTGAAAAGCGATGTTCTAGGTTTTTCCAGTTGTACGACGAACTGTTGCACTCTTGAAGTCTGTCGTGACTGTCTGACAGGCGTTGTCAGGGGCGGGATGAAGCGGGACAATCCTGGGAACATCTGCCGTCAAAGTATGTGTAACACAGGGACATCTCATCAGCTTTAGGGTGTGCTTTGGTGCGGCACCCCATATCCGTGAGCAATATTCTAAGCACAGTTTTATTTGCGCTTTGTAGAGCAAGAGCAACTGCAAGCTTCTGGGAGGCTGATTTTGCGTTGTTAGCAACGTGGTCGTGCCAGGACATATTGCTGTTGACCGAAACATCCAGTAGTCCGATTAACGAGGATGTCATAATGATGTCAGTGCCCGCCGTATTGGCCCTCTTGGTAAACGTGGCTGCTTGGGTCTTTGCTGCATTGAACTGGACCAAATTTCTATCGCCCCAAGTTTGAACTTTCTCCAGGTCTTGATTAATTGCCGTAATCTGCTCCTCTCTGCGGTGATAAGTCTCAGTCGCTGGTAAAGGTTTTTCTGATCTAAATTGGGAGACAAGGGTACTGTCATCTGCAAAACTGTAAACAGGAGTATTCGTTTTGGTCAGCAGGTCATTAATATAGATGAGGAATAGAGTTGGTGAAAGTACTGCGCCCTGAGGCACGCCCGCATTAATGGTGAATCTGTCTGAGATGTGTCCATCAACACTATCTCTGAGCTGTGAATTTTTGTTAAAAAAGGTCATTATTGTTAATATACTCATAAAATTGTTGGCAGTTATATGGCATATTGTATTTAACTAATAATAGTGCTTTTAATGTATCTACGCTTAACTGCATTTTTTTGCTCGTCCATATTCTGTTTTGTCTCTGGCTTGTAAATACTCTTTCAGTTACCACATTTGTGCCTGGTCCTGGTAGACTCAAAGAATACTCTACGATTTTTCTTAAATTTGTATAAGAAATATCTTGTTCCGAAAATTTTTTAAACACTTCCGTCCACCTCTTATCAGTTTCTAATTTTTGTTCCTTCCACTCTTCTAATTTTTCTTCGAATAGGTAACGTTTGACAAACGGTTTGTGAAAGGCAAACCCAAACCGCAATCGATGCCGACTATTAAATAACAAACAACTAAATGCCACTAAACTGACAGTGACTAATAAACGATTAAACGATAAACGATGGCCAGAGGACAAGCGTCTCGCCGGTGCAGGGAGCCTTGATCTCGACTTCTGCCGAACAGCAAACAAAGACTAACCCAAGGCATACCAAAAACTAACTAATCCAATAAAAAAAGTTGCAAGCGCCGGGCGTCGAACGTATTACTTTGCGTTCTAGACGCGAGCCTCGCCACCACTGGCAGCGAAACCCCACGCAAATAAAATGATCCCGAGTCGGTCCGAACGAATTTCGAAATCAATCTTAACGCATGGCCCTCCGCTCGCTTCGCTCGCTCTGGGGCGCGAAACAAGACTAACCCAAATTTACAAAAATAAACAAACATAACCTTAAAAAAATAAAAAAAAGTATTTTGCCACCGACAGGAATCGAACGCGGGAAGCCCAGAATCGTACCATTAAACCACGAAGCATCTGGGAAGCATTTCGCTAGACCGTATAGACAAGGGCAAATAACAAAACTCGTTCGGGCCGACTCGGGATAATTTGTTTTGCGTGGGGTTTAGCTACTATTCTCGCCACCTGAGCCAACCTCCCACATTCCTGCTTTTCTCGAAAAGTCTTATACAAACGCGTGAAATGAAAAAATGTGTAAACCACATTGACAAGCGACAAGCAACGCCATCTACACTACAGGTGGCGTTGGTTCAAGGCTCGATGTACCGGCAAGATGCCAGTGCCAGAGGCCAGAGGCGCCAACGACTCAGGGATTCCCGCGATCGTCGAAAATCGAATCTGCAATCGTTAAAACTCTATTTTTCTTTTCCTTAGCTTAGATTAGGCCAGGTCTTAGAATCGGGAGTGACTAAGGTTTCGGCTTCCTCAAGATTCTCAAAATGGGATTCTTCATATCGATACAGCAAAATAATCGATATCGTTAAAAAAAGGACAAGGTACATTTGCTCCTCAAACTGAAAGTGCGGGACATTTTGCGGGATGCATGAAATGCTGGACAGCTTACAAAAAGAAAAAACGATCCACAAAATGCGGGACGTCTGGCCACCTTAAATATGATCCAAATCCTATTTTCCCCCCTGCCTGCAGGTACAAATAGTTAATCAGAATTGCTTCCTAACTATCTGAAGGAACTGAGAACCAAATGGTTTTTTATCATTAGTGTTCTTCCGCTTCATAGATTAATATTTTGCTTGTTTTCCATGGAGTGGGTCGCCTTTATAGGCGATAAAATTATTCTTGAGCTCACTTCTGGTCGACTTTTAGACATTAGTACGTGTTAAGCTCTTTGCCCTCTTAAAGTATTTCTAACATAGGTACGTACATGATGTCGTATAACCATTTAGTGTATTTGCTAAGCTTTTGGCATTTTAGCCCTTTAAGGAACGGGTTTCTCCTCAAGCTGTTTGAAAGGGGAAAAGTTTGTATTAATTACTTTGATACTGGCAATTTTGCTTTCTGTACCAAAGCTAACTATATGCAATAAACTCCTTCTAAGACTATAAACTCGCACAAGTTCCCAGGTCCTAACCCTATATGATTATGCCTTACTAATTCTCTCCTTCTTATTTTATTTCGCCTTTTTTTAGCCACAGGAAAAATCAATTGCTGGTCAACAGAAGCAATTTTATGAAGATCCTCATGAAGTACATCTGCCTCCTGGCATTGCAGTGAGTCAATGGAAACGATGTTCAGAAATATACTCAAATGTAAGTAGTATATCAATTGGCATCCAGACGCATTCATAGAGATTTTAACATGCTTTTCGCGTTATAATTTTACTTTACTTAAGTCAGCACTTATTTGGTGACTTCTATCAATGGGCACTACTATGGTTCTTCATCCTCACACCACTGTGACTAAAGTTAAGTTGGTGCCATACTAGAGCACACGTTAAATTCGACCCTTTTTAATCTTCAGTTCTAAAGTGGTATTAATTATAACCGAATGAAATGCACAATATAAAGTATCTTCATCTAAGAATGGGTAATTTTCTAAACTGAAATTAAGTATTATCAGGCGGGTGGAAGTCAATATACTTATGAGTTAGTTTGGGTGCCACAATATCGATGAAAATACATGAATTTTTGGCCAAAAACGAACTTTATGATAGTTAAATTAGATAGTTTTTGGAGATAGTTTGGCTTGTCTTTGTGTCATAATCATCTAATCACGAAAGGAAAATTAACTTTGGTTTAAATCGTCCAAACTGTTTGCAAGTGGCTTTATTTAAATTTATCCGAAACTAAAGCTTGATTATAAGTTACTACTGAAGTTATCGAACTAGAAATGGCGAATTAAGGCAATTCAAAATCTTACGTTAGCAAAATCTATACACGTAAACTGTACACTTAAAGGACATGAAAGGCCTACGGCATTTATCGTAAGCCGATATGTTAAACGGGAATGTCGTGGATTTTCATTGAAGGTCAAGAATATTTAGTCATCATTTTAAAGGGCCGTTTCGAAGAAAATGCTCTTTAAGGGTGTTTTATTCAATCGGTTGTATTAGGCTAGTTTCGTAAGGGTCATAGCGCATTAGCAGGCTTTGTAACTATAGGTCAAATTTGACCAAGGTAGATTGTGTCACATATTGAAATTATAGTGTATTTATGATAGGCCTCACCATGCTCTTATGACTTTAGCAACTCTAACTGTAACTTTCATATTGACGTAAATGGTCTCTACATTAATTTTTATTGAGTAAGTTCAGTTCTAATAAAGTAGGAAAAATTAAAATGACTTAAATTATATTACTGAGTAAATTAGATAGAAAAGATATTAGACTAGAAATCACCATAGCCCCTTGCTACATAAAACTTTGGAAGTTCTTAGGAAGAATAATTATATTAGAAAGTTGTGCTGAAATAAAGTAATTTTTAAGTGAGGAGTTTATTAAAAAAGTTTTCTTTTTGAATCTCAAGGGAATTATTTTGATTAATATCTGAACAAATAAGAAAACTTGCTAGGGTTTAGTAGCGTTATCCTTTATCTCAATAAAGTAATAGAAAAGGGTAATTCTCAAAAAATCTAAACATTTGTATTTACGGAGCTTTTTAGATGTTCTATTGTCTTTCGCTCAATCGGTCAATAGTGAAAGGGGTAAACATCGGATACGAAAATACGTAATTTTGGGTGCTTCTTTGGATCAGCACTATTCTGCAATAATCGTTCGAATATGTTTCTTCTTCTGCTTCTTCTTCTCCTTTCAGCCTGTATCCGTCTCCCAAATGTTTTCAAATTTCTTGATTTGTTGCTACTTGATTCTAGAGGTTTTTATATCGTCTAACCATTGCTTTCGATGTCATCTTACAAGACGTTTTGTTTTTCGTGGCATGTATTATTCTGTTGGATCATCTGTCGATGTTCTGCCTTGCCACCAGGTTCACTTAATGTTTGCAATGCGGAAAATCAAAGCATCTACGTAAATGTATTAATAAATTTATATGTTATATGAAGAAAACTATAAAAGTAAACTGACGTGGCCTAGGACACGAGTTTGCCAAACTCATCATGCGCACTCTAACATTCGAAGACCATAACAAGAATGTGAGTTTACGAACTACACATTCCTGGTTTCAAAAATTATTTATTAATTTCGCTACACAGGTGCAAAAGGAAACTGGAAGTTAGAGTTTGTCAGAAGGTAATGATATAATCATTCTTTGAAATGAATTAGTGATTTGAGGTTTTGCCATTTCTAGAATTTTTTCGATTATATCTCAGAAATAAGGGCATTGAATATATATTTGTTTTTTTGGTAAGAAGCTATATATTATTGACCCTTAAAAACGGATATTTTAAATTTATGGTTTGTTGTGGCGAATGAAAATGTCTAGCGAAAGTCGAAACTTTTCCTAGAATAGCCGAGAATTTTAATGAATGACGTTGCTGTCTTAATCCCTGAAGATTTCCAATGAGAGCCGTAAGTTACAATTTTCCTTTAATGTATTAGCATATAATTAAAGTAAGCTGAAACTTTCAAAATTGGCAGCTATTTTTGGTGAATGAAGTAGTGGCCTAAATAGAAGCAATATATGATATATCTATAAGGTTGAACACACTGTATACAAACGCTCCTTTACTTAGCTCTTTACAGTCTTTACACAGGTATAATATTAATTTCTGCCTGCTGCTAGCCGATACAATATACAATTTTGCGAGTTCTTCATTATGATTATTAAATTTGATCGTCGTTCTATAACTCCTTGGTTCAATCCAGGACTTTTGTGATTAAAAATAGTATCTCTTACCGCCAGTTACTGATAAAAAAAATAATATAATTCATATTTAGACTCTATACTACTTCGAAGATATTGCGGTCAACAAAATAAATAATAACAGAATAATAGTAAGAGAACATATATCACTGATCTTCTTCTTCTGGTACCATGACCGTTCAACGATCATTGGTTATCTTGTTGACTACCATGTTGACAATTAATGTTTTATTGACAGCTGCTCGGAAAAGTTGAACCTTAGATTTCCCATACCACTGCCTCAAATTTTTCAACCACGATATTCTCCTTCTCCCCGGACTACGCTTGCCTAGTATTTTTCCTTCCATAATAAGATGCAGGATCTCATACTTCTCCGGGTGTCTTATAATATGACCAAAATACTCTAATAGGCATCTTTTGATAGTTTTAACTATTTCCATATCTTTGGCCATGCAATTGAGAACTACGTTGTTACTATGTTCACTCAGCTGATCTTTAGTAATCGCCGGTACACCCACATCTCGAACGATTACAGGCGTTTAAGCATGATTTCTGGGAGTGTCCATGTTTCCATGCCGTACAAGAGTACTGGAAAAACATAGCAGCGTACCATTTTCATTCGTAATTTCATTGTTAGGTCATGACTGGTTAACACTTTTTTCAGGGCTTTCTCTAGCCCTGTTTTGATCTCCACAGTTGGACCCCACTGATCGTTGATGTTGCTACCGAGATCACCAATTTTTGGACTCTCTCGAGCTTTATGCCGTTGCCTAAAATTAGGTTCTTTGCTTATAATCATATATTTTGTTTTATTGGCATTGAGTCTTAAGTCAAATGGTGTACAAGTGTTGGTTATCTTATTCATTAGGTGTTGTAGGTCGTCTTCGTTATTAATGATAAATAGTGTATCATCGGCGTATCTGATATATTTACGTTGACCCCGTTGATATTGATTCCTGCAATAGCCTTATTGAGAGCCTCATTGAATATTTCTTCCGCATAGAGGTTGAAAAGTAGGGGTGATAGAATGCTGCTTTGCCGTACTCCTCGTTTGATGTTAATTTCATCCGATAGTTGATGTACTGCAGCTGTCTGGTGCCAGTACAAATTGGCAGTTATACGAATATCTTTACCATCTATCTCTGTCGTATTTAGCATTTGTAACATTTTGTCATGGCGCTCTTTGTCGAAATTTCTTTTGAAAGTCGATCGAACAAAGGAATACATCATGGTTAACATCACGACATCTTTGGATTAGTACATGAACACCAAGTCCCTGGTTCCTAGGCCGCGCCGTTTCAAAAACCGAACTGACTGCTTCTAAGTCTTTCCTCATGCTTCTTATATATCCTGTCATGTATCACTCTCAAAAATATCTTCAAAACATGGTCATTAGACTTATTGTTCGATGATAATTACATTTGGTCACTCTGTTCTTTTTTGGGATAATAACGAATGTTGATTTCAGCCAATCCGTCAGTATTATTCCGGTCTCGTAGATGGAGCTAAAAAGTTTTGTGAGGGCTGTTATTTCTTTATGGTCTAATAGTATCAAAATTTGCTTACTTGATCAGGCCCAGTTGCTTTCCTAGTTTCATTGCTCGTTCTACCTCTCTTCTAGTAATTGGTGCTCCTGATGTAGCATCAATCATATCGCATCCAGATCTCTCAACATCAAAAAGTTCTGTTATATAATATATAACAGAAACATTCTTTCCATCTTGCAAGTTGTTGACCTTTATCTCTAATTTTGTTTCCATTTTGGTCTTCCAGATAGTGGGTTGGACCCAGTCGATTATTTTCGCTAACCTGGTTTAGTTTTTTTAAGTAGATTAAACAAGTCGTGTGTTGCTTCATAGTTTTCAATCTCCTTACATTTCCTAGTATGCCACTCTGCCTTTGCCTGTCTTATTTTGCAACTTATTTCCCAGTGTACCTCTTGTATTCAGTCTCTTCTCTATTCCTATACTTGATCCATAAAGTCTAGAATGTCATCAGTCATCCAACCTTGTTTTCTCCTTCTTCTGTTTTCTCTCAGTTTACTATCCTGTGTTTCTTTCAGAATGTCTGTAGATCCGTTCCACATTGTTTCCACACTACCTTGCTCTCCTTCGACGGATTTAATTTTTTCTTCTAAAATACTTGTTATGTGTACTCTCGTGTTTTCATCTGTGAGTTTGTGTCCATTCAGTGTGGTTGTTCTGTTGGGCCTTTTGACTTTTTTAAAACGCAGTCTTAATTTTCCTACCAGGAGGTTATGGTCCGTTGGTACATGTACGGCAGGATGTTTTTGCAGATAGTAGAAAATTTCTATATCTCTTTTTTATACAAATGAAGTCAATTTGATTCCTAATAATTTTTTCAGGTGAGTCGACAGATGATCTCCATGTATATAGGTAAAATGCAGAACGTCGCAAGTCTGTCGCCTCTATCATTACGCGCACCCAAGTCATAGTTTCCTATAATGTTCTCTTGTTTTCCTACCCCAATCTTGGCGTTAAAATCGCCCATAATGATTATTATTTCGTGGTTCTTTGTCAATGCCAGTATCTCATCTAGATCACTAAAAAAGCTCTCTATTTGTTCGTTTTCACATTCTGTTGTTGGTGCATATGCTTGCAGGATGTTGCAATCTTTTGTAGTGGTTTGAAGCTGTATCATTATTATTCTGTCTGAAAAGTAAACCACATTTTTAATGGCTTTGTAATTTCCTGGGTCATTATTATTGCAACTCTATTTCTGTGTTATGACCTGTCTCCTCCTGCGTAAACTACGGTATAGTCACTTATTTCTATCATTCCGGAGTTAGGCCGACGCATCTCACTTATTCCAAGTATACTGATCTGTAGTCTCTTCATCTCTTTCAAAACGTTGTATATTTTTCCAGGTTCGTACATATTCCTTATGTTCCAAGGACCCATTTTATGTATTTTCGATGGATCGAACTTGACTCTAGCTGAACGGGAGATTCTTAGAACCCCTGCCCCATCGAAGGGGCGCCCATACTCGGGGCCGTTGTATCAGCCATAATCATGATTTTGCTGGGAAATTAATATATCTACTAGCGGGGTTTTTCATTGTCTTCCTAGTGTTGATTTCCCCAGTACCACCCATATCTGGGAGGAATTCTTCTATACGCCACCTGAGAAGGAGCCCGATGGGGGACTAGCAACCCGGGACGGATGCCGCACCTTAAAAATGATGCACTTCAACTCGCTGATAATAAGCAGAGGACGTCCGCATGATCGGCTTCGGTTTCTAAACCCGGCGTCAATGGTCTTGAAAATCAGAGTGGGGATATTTACATGGCAAAATGTTCGAAATAGTGTCCGAATTCCCCTTGGATATCTACTTGTGAATAAGCTGGATATTTTTAGCGGTTGTCGCAACCTATTTTTTTATGAGTTTGATTGCTATATATTTTCGCGAGCGGTTTCAAAGATAAGATACAAAGCGAGCTTTTAGGTTGGTGAAATGTAATAATTTTGTGGATTTGCCTTCGCCTTTTTAAAGAATGTGTAATTCTGCAAGTATAGTTGAAAAGAAAATACATATGATTTTATTGTAATAATCATACATATTAAACACATGTCGATAGAGAAATAAGGTAGTATAAAGTATTATCTAGCTCGCAACTCATTATATATCCTATAATGCAATGCAAGATATTATAGAGTATTTCATAATAAACAGCATCACTATATATATTACTGTTCAATGATATATTATGGAGCATTTTACAAGGTACATAATCACTACATGTAATTATGATAGTACAATGCAATATTATGGGGTATTTTATATGAATGTCAATAAACATCTTCGCACACACACCGCTCGTCGAGCACCATAGGATCTCCCTTTAGTGTATGTCCACTGCCATAAAAAAAAAAAAAAAAAAAAAAGAATCACTATAAATACGACATTTCAGAAAGATACTATGGAGAATGACATAGTGTACGTACATAATCACTATATATTCGACATTTCTAGATGCCGTAGAGAATATGATGATCTTCCAAATATTACGTGTATTTATAATCGACCATTTAACCTGTATCACTTTTTTCGGGTTAATTACTTTGCAGCTTTTAACCATTTATTTTATAAAATTTTTATCTTAAATGACTGGACTAAAATGACACTAGCGACTCTGGCGCTTTTAGCAATTTTGAGGATAACCATATTTCTCTGCATAAAACTTGGAATTTTAAGTATTTTTCCTATCACTTTACTTGAAGCTCCACAATAATAGATTATTTGAGAAACTGTTTCATTGGAAATATTGAGAAATGTGTCTTTATGCCTTAATTAATTCAGTTAACATTTAACTTATATTTTATTGTATCAAGTGGTACTTAGGAGATGATAGCGCCTTATATGGTGTTGTATATTAATTATGAATGACGATTGGCTAGTCTTTGTTTCTAGGCATTGGCAGGCCTCGAGTTAGGCGAAAATCGTAGTCAGGTGCCACTTGCTCCTCACTAGGCACCACAAGCAGGGTTATTTCCTGGGTGCGATTTTTAGCGAAGCAAATAATGAATTTAAATAAAATAGACTAGTGAAAAGCGTATTATTAGGTCTAAATAGGGGATGAAAAAATCCGTAGCATCACACGGTACTCGAAAAACTCACAAATATCGCAAACTTCATCGCGCCCAGGGTTTTCTTATATGACTTATGCAAAGTTCTTGCCAAATCAAGGAAAATCACTCATAAAGGAGTCAACATGAAATGACGGTTTGGTAACCTTTTCTTTTTACTGATTTGGTCTCCCGATATCTGTTTTCACGCCCTGAAATAGGGTTTGAGAGGTCAAAACATTTACTTTCTGACTTCATGCCGCATGCTATTCATAACGCTTACTTCGGAAGCTACCCACCAACACTAGCTTTTTGTATCGTATTTTTCTAAAAAAAAAAAATAGGGAACAAGATTATATTACCAGGGGATATAAATGTTTTGAATACTTTTAGCAGCGGCATTTTTAAAAAATTGTATTATAATTATATTCCTAAACGTTATAAAAATGTTAAAAATTTATTATTCCCAGCGTAACATTCCACGACAGAATTTCCGTTTTAGTGCCTCACCAAAAATAGATATGTTTGGGGCCTATGTGAGTCCCAAGACTTCTAAGGTAAATTACGTATATGTGCTCGTGTATTCTAACGCCTCCGCTTTGGGATCACTTAGGTTTAAAAAGTATGGAGACGCAATATAAAGTATTTATTTATTAATACATTTCACTTTAGTTTTCGGAAATTATTCATTATTCATCACCTACTCATTTGGAAAATTAATGCCCTAATAGAAGGAGATGTGGGTGGTATCTACTATTTCTAGGTAACGATTAAAAAAAAATAGCTGTAATTTAAGCATGCGTTAATTAAGTGTTTTAAATCGTCAGCAGTTTGAATTGCAATTATTGTTCATACTAAATATATTTTTAGACGTTTTAGACTTTTCCCAGCTGTATATGGAAAACCAATTATGTGCTATATGGAAGTAGGTATTCCAAGTTGGCGCTCCGTACTTGAAACTCTGTTATTAAAATTAACGCGTTCTGAAAATACGTTCAAGAAAAGAACGTTTTATTCAAGATTATGGAAGCTTGTCTCAAATCCTCGCAAATTAAAGTGTTTTTAACAGAAAAATGAGATTTATTTAGTTAAATATGAGTCTAAGATGAATTGCGAAATATATAAAAATTACAGCAGAAAATCTGTGAGAAGGGACCAAAATTTACTAGTGCGTACAATCTCTATACAGTTGAACATTTGCGAGAAAATAAAATATAATATTAAAGTAATTTTTTTGATTTATATTATTACCAGAGTTCTAAAATTAATATTAAATATTAATAAAAAAAACCATCAACAGCTATCCAACTACCAATTCGTAACTGTCTTCATTCAAAACTTATACTGATGGAAAACACCTGATGATGAACATATATCAAAACTTTAACTCTAAAAGTAAAATCGGAATATAGGGATGAAATGGGCTACTTGTGGCTGCGAAACAAATAGGTCATTCTATTTCAGCAGACCTCCTAATTCCGTATTAATAAACATGAACCAAAGTTTTGGGCGCCCCGCCCCAGACACAGACAATGTTACTAATGATCTTTTTGTGATGGGTCAAGTCACACCTCATTTCGGGTGCTCCCTCGGGTAATAAATAATACTGGGAGAATTCAGAAAATACGTTGCTGTTTCATGATTATATAGGCTTATTTGGACAAAATAGAATTATTTGGTAGTGTTGTAATTAGTAATTGTTGTTATGCAAGGCCTGTTATGTTTATTTTTATTCTTGCAGCGATAAGAAAGACTATTATATTTTAAACATGATTTTTTTCTTTCTCCCCAATTATCATGCTACACAGTTGAAATGTATTACATTATGTTGGAGTATTGGTTTTTTTTTTATGGCAGTGGCACACACACTAAAGGGAGATCCTATGGCACTCGACGAGCGGTATGTGTGTGCGAATATGTTGTTTGACACGGTTCTTGAATAGTTGTGGGTTGTAACACAGCCGACTTCAAGCCCAGCCGCGAAGTGACACGTGGCAACGCCGCTTTAGCGTGGAGATGAAGATATACCTATAGATAGTATGTCAAAGTATGCGAAAGCTTACATTAATTTCTATATAAAGTTAGTTTCACAGATTCATTCATATTAATATTTCTATGCTTTTCCTTTTAATTCCAGACAAAACTGCAACTTGTTTTGTTATACCTAGCGAAATATCATACTGCTATATTTTGTTATTTTGTAATTATTGTTCAAAGATAAGTTTTTAAACCGGTAATAGCCTTAGTACTTGGTGAATTGAAATTTATATCATATTTAAGTAAAATGCCTCAATAGATGAGTGAATAAATGTAAAAAAGGGTACCGACTTACCACCTTTCCAAACACAGCTTATGCAACTATATATATTTTTCACTAATTTTAAATCTAATTTACTTACACAAATCTGCTATAAGCTAAAAAAAACAACACTATCAATAAAATTGAACTGGACACAGAATGTGCCGCCACTAGAGTAACGTAAATGATACCGGCAGGCCAACCGGCTTCACTATTTATCACTTTTTTTCTGATATTGCGGAGAATCCGCATCAAAAATAGTAACTAATACTTCGTAGAAGTTCTGGGCAATCACTTCACAAAGGGTTTTTGTAAAATATCAACGAAAACCCGGTAAAAATGCAATTTAATTAGGAGTACCGCAAACGAGCGACCTGTTTCCATTAAAATTGCAGACAAATTTGTCAAATGTCACCTGACTAACATGTCTCCGAGCAGCGTTGCCGGTGTCTTTACTTCGGGGCTATGGGCAAAGGGGATTGTGGTTGTAATTAGGGGGAAACAGACGTCCAGGGAGTGAGTTCCACAATGAAACAGACAAAGCAGTCCTTGTAAAACGACGTTCTAGGTGTTTCCAATTATAGTACGACGAACGGGTGTGCTCTTGACGTCTGTCGTGACTGTAAACAGTATTATTGGTTTCGGTTAGCAGGTTATTAATATAGATGAGGAACAGAGTTGGTGAAAGGATTGCGCTCTGAGGCCCTCCCGTATTTATAGCAAATGTGTCTGAGATGTGTCCATCAATTACGACATGCAGAGATCGGTTCTTAAAGAAACTGACAAGCCAGCTGCAGAGAGACGCTGGCAATCGGAACGACGACATTTGTTGAGCAGTACATCATGCCAAACTCTGTCGAAAGCCTTCGAAATATCTAACGCAACCGCTCGAGATTCTCCGTAGTTCTCAATTGCTCTACTCGTAATATGAGTGACACAGGCCAATATGCCTCCTGTCGATCTCTGTTGCGGAAGCCGTACTTGTCATCGCTAATTATTCTGCTGGTCTCGAGGTACTTGAGTAGTTGCTGATTGACTACACGTTCCATTACTTTGGAGATTATTGGAAGCAAGGCAATTTGACGATAGTTTAATAGCGTGGCATTGCCTTTTGTTGGTACAGGTTGCACTCGAGCGACTTTCCAAGAAGATGGGTAAATCCCTCTTCGGTAAGACAAAGAAAAAAGTCTGGAAAAAATGGGTGTTAGTTCGTTGGTGCAGTTCTTTCATACGATGGCAGGTATTCCATCCGGTCCTGATGCCTTTTGCGTATCTGCCTAGGGAGAGACGTTTTTGTAAAGTTATTATTTACTGCCTTTGCTACCGACCAGAAATTCCTAGAGCCACTGGGGCATTGTAAAAAGTATATTCCTCGCCCTTTGATTGTGTTTGTCCTTAGTTTCATCCATCATATATTTGCAGCCGTTCCTCGCTTCAGCAAAATAATTTCGACTTTACAGAATTAAGTTAAGCTATATTACAAATTTTATCTTACTAATAAAACCTTCAACTATAAGCAATTGCAAATCTTCATATTGTCATTACTGGAGAGTTGTGACATCATGTCTATGAGCATAGATGGGTCGATTGTCTCCACTGCTGTCGGTCTTCCGCTACTCTTAAATTTGTCTGCAATGTTTGCCCTGTAATATCTTTAATTTGGTCTATACATCCTGATGGAGGTCTTCCTCTTGACCTTTTATCTTCCACTTTGCCCTGCACAATAAGTCTTTCTAGATTGTCTTGATCTCGTCTGGTGATGTGTCCGAAGTAACCCAGAATGCGACGTCGGCAATTGGTGGATAATCGGTCGGTGATTCCTAATTCGCTTAATACTGACACATTGGTCCGGTGTGCAGTCCAGGGTATGCGAAGCATCCTCCGCCAGCACCACATTTCAAATGCATCTATTCGTTGCCTGTTGCTCGACTTTATTGTACAGGATTCGGAACCACATGAGAATATCGAAAACACCAAGGTGTTTACCAGGGCTCTTTTAGTGTTTCTGGTTATGCATCTGTCTTTCCATATCTTGGATAAGTTTGAAACTGCTGTCTTCGCTAATACTATCCGTCTTCTTATTTCTGTTTCACCCCTCCCTTGCTGTTTATTAGCGATCCCAAATAGATGAATTCCTCTACTACTTCAATTCTATTTTGCAGATTTCTTAACTGTATGGTGTTACTCCTATCAATGACCATTAGCTTGGTTATTTCGAGATCTAGAGCTCGGCTTTCATTTGCGACCTGATCAAGAAGTGTAATAATCTCATCTTCATCTCTTGTTATTAGGGCAGTATATCGTCCGCGTACCTGAGATTATGTATCTTTCGACCATTGATTGATACACCTCCTTCAAAATTCTCTAGGGCTCGTCTCATTCTGAATTCACCGTAAGCGTTAAACAGCCTCGGCGATAGGATACATCCTTGACGCACTCCCCTATGTATTTTGAAAATGTTTGATGTTTTATTGTCGAGACTAACTATGGCGTTCTTATTTCCATATAGGTTGCTGATCAGAGATATGAGATCAAAAGGGACTCCCATTTCTTTCAATACATTACAAAGACTACTCCATCGAACACAATCGAACGCCTTCGTAAACTATGAAGCATAGGAGCATGGGTGTATTGAACTCCCGGGCTTTCTCGATTAATTGGCGGATGTTAAATAATTGGTGCCTAGTCCCTCTTCCCTTAACGAAGCCTGCTTGTTTGGAGGGATCTGGCTCTCTAAGTAGTTCTGCAGACGTATATCTATTATTTTAAGCAGGATTTTGCTGGCATGTGAAATTAGAGATATCGTTCGATAATTTTCATATTTTTTGGTAGATCCCTTTTTGTAAATAGGAATAAGTGCAGACGTTGTCCAGTCTTTAGGCCAGTGACCAATTTGCCAGATCTTATTACAAATATCATGTAAGATTTTAATTCCCGGGTCTCCTAAATATACTGAACTAAATTCATATCAGGCCAATATTCATGTGACTCAACATTTTCAGTAACGATATTATCTGAATAAAGTTTAGAATTATTGATCATCAGTGCTCACGTCTTATACAAATGAGTTAAGGAGTTAATATTGAAGTGAACATTTCTTCTAGGTACCATTGTGTTTCTATATTGTTAATAAATAATCTAAATATATCATATGTAATGTTGCAGGCTCAAATTTAGGAAATGGAGCCATTTAAACTATTTAGTTTTTAACAGGTAAATAAGAAACGTTGCAATAAAACGCTGAACTGCAAACCTCGAACTAGAAGCTGTGGTGTTGTATAAATATTAAATAAAATGTCTTAATAACGAAAATAAGCATGGCACGTAATAGACACTATAGTTAACTTAATAATAGAAAAAAAAATCACCGAATATGAAATAGTTATATTGACCTTCTATGAAAAAAGGTACTAAGGTGCACCAATGGAAAGAAAATATCGAGTTTACAACTAGCAGGTCACCTCTTCGCTACTTATAGGTACGCTGTCTATCACATATTGCAATATCAGTATCAATATCACAAAGAATTGCTCAATTGGCAGCTGACCTACCTGATGTTACTTCATATATAATTCCAGATATGGTCTGCTATATCTAGGTAAGGTTGTAGCATTTTAAAATTTTGGCGTGACTAAGCTTTGCTTAGTTTATATTTATTTTTATTTGCAAACATAATTTAGTTTGGATTATTCCAATATAGGTACAGTGTATAAAGTACATTACCTTGTTTTACCTTAAAATTAATTGAATACACTTTCTATATTTGTAGTTATGTCTCAGTATGAAGTACTAGATACTTTGATATGATAATAACATCAGGTCTGAATTTTTTCCCTTTGTGAGTAGTAGGTGTTCGACTAGGTCCGAAAATATCTTTCAAATGCTCTGGTTGTCTAGTTCAATTTGCTAGATATTGTCTTCATAGATGTCTATGTCTTTTAATCACTCAGGAAAATGCTCACAAGCTTTTCTTTGATCTAAAAGTTAATAAAAACTCAATGATTTGTTCGACACAAATGCTAACATTCAGCTTGTTTATTATTTAAAGCCAATTCGTTGCAATACCTACCTCAAACAATTTGGATACCATAAGAGTTATCTAATGTATATTGATGTATCTAATTGTGTTTCGGTATATTATTTCTTTTTGTTTTCTTCGTCTTTCGAGGAAATTTCGTGTTTTCATTTATTAAGTGTCATTCACATATGAGTTTGATAGTTAGACATGCACATCATATGTTTTTGATAGTTAGACAGGTTCAATTGAATCGACTTTCCCAGGTAACGGTTCACCGCAGATTTTTAAGGCATATTTACTTGCTGCTTGGCGAAAATGGTTTAGAGCAGACGTTCGATTAACCGGGCTATGACGTTAGGTGCTCCATCATGCGGTTGAGTTCGTTACTTCAACTAAGTTAAGTTGGTAACAATGTTTCGGAGGACGGTGTTGAAATTCGTTCCGTGAGAGATCCAGGTTTTCCTTTTGCGCCTTATACCGACGAGGAGTCGATAGGCCGGCATCTTTGGTGAAGCCTTTTCGAGGTGTCTCATGGACTGGTTGAAATAATTAGGGTCATTATTTTATGATATTTATGTTACGTTTATGTATTTCGACCCTAACCAGTGCCATGGAGGCTACCTATATAAAAGTTTTTGTTGAGTTATTAGAATTCTACGTACACGTGGTAAGTCACAAAATCTTTATGCTGTCTTCAGTGGAATTAATGGTATTTTCCAATCTTTATAGAAGAATCTATGTTGCTGTTACTCTCATATGACAAATGCTTGGAATTGACTGTGATTGCTATTGAAGAACCCCCTATATAATAGATACTATTTCTTTTGTTCCCCTGGCCAATACCAGGAAGAAAAGGAGCCCTAGAACCCTATAGATTGTTCTATAGGTAAGATGACAAACTAGATGGGTTATGAGTAATCTTTTCAATGTAAGATATTTATTTTTGCTAAGATAAACAATTTGTTTTAAGGGTCCTCTAGCACACACATATCGGTTTGCCTTAATTGCGATTTCTATTTTTTGCCTGTTTGGATTAAAACCAGTGTTATGCTCTAATTGATTATCATCGCCTGGAGGTTGTGTACCAAGGTTTGGAAAGATTAAGTTATGATTTGCAGTGCTTTGGAGATATATGGACCGTATAATACTGGTATTAATTTGGAGAATAATTTAAAATTAGAAATACCTACTTCATGTACCATTTACTTTTTTGTAAGGCTGTATTGGGAAAGTTTAGATTTTCTACATATTAAGTGACTAGATTCACATGCTTTATTTTATAACTTTGCGGCAGAATAAAATTCATGAATTTTAAACCCTGTGCGGTATATACCCATTTATCATTTTAGTAACCTATTAATTGGTACAACAGGTTATTTGCCTAACAGTTGGAATTTCACACAATTGTCAATAATAGTCAATATTATGTAAGCGCTGTTTTTCTTATTGCTTTATTGTTTATTGTTTATACATGTGATATAAATTGTACTATATAATTGTTTTTATCAAGATATTTCATTCATAGTAGGGAAAGAATAAAGTATTTATTCTGGGTCTTGTTGTAAAGCTCCTCCAAAAACTACTTTCAGGATTTAATAACATTGTAGATTTTTCCTAGTTGAGTCTCAGCTAACTAGGTGGCACCTAATATCTTTATTAAAGTGTACCGAAGAATCCACGAACCTAGCTCTCCACTGTATTATTGGCTGCCGTTCGCATCTATTTGCTAAATGGGTTTAGGAAATGTTGCCATAGAGAAGTGGCGCCCAACGTGGGGCGCGTGAGTGAGCCAACCATCCAAACGATATCCATGGTCTTCAAATTTTCATTAGTAACATTTACTGGATGAATTCTGCCATTACCAACATCAGTGTTCATGCCTTGCCCAAATAGGCGCATGATAGGAATCAATATTTACTATATACTATATTTTAAAAAAGACCTGGTGGGTTTTTCAATTCGTACGCAATCTGCCTCTAAATGATATTCGATATTCTACTCAGTCTTCATTAAATCGTTCACTCTTTCTTCTCCAAATCCGTTAGTGATTATTAGTCCTATTCACCTTGCCGAAATAAATTAATTATGCCTCAAATCTGTGATTTCCTGAAAAGGTATTCTTTGTCACTCGTTAATCATAATCACTTCCTTCTGTATCATGCATGAATATTAAGCATATTTCCCATTATCTAGTCTTGATTAAATAACTCATTGTTTTGAATAGCAGTTAAGACAAAATTAGCCACCAAATTTTTTAGCTAAGCTACAACAATATGTTGCCTACAGTTGACCAATTCTTTCACTGACGTTTTAAAGAAAGAAAACCATTATTATTTCAAGCTGTAATGTCTGCGAAATTATAAAAGCAGTTAAAGAAGCCGCGCAAAAAAAGTAAATTAGTTTTCCACTGTTATTTTATTTAAATTATTTTCCTGTGTAATTTCAGAGAACCATTTGCACATCTCCGTTCCAGCATGCGAAACACTTTATCCAGTTTGGCGCTTCTCCATAATGAATTCGTTATTTTTTTTTTTGTAAGCTGAAGGGCTTGGAAAATGTCAAATTTATCTTAGGATTTTTAAATACAAGTCGTAATATAATTAAGCATTAACACTTAATGGAGAGAATCCAGATAATAATGATTTTTTATTTACTAAACAAATAGACATTGAATTATTTTAAACGTACTATTTAAATAGCTGATGACATGTGAATACTTAATAGCCCCGATCTAAAAAATCACTCAATTTTTTTTTAATTAGCTGACTATGGATATTTGGGTTTCGGTCTTAGTATATTACAATCATTTACCTGCAGTGTATTACCGTTTAATTTTTGATTTAGTTTTTAAATTTTAATTTGTTCTATCCGGATTTAATTTAGTTCAGTTTTAAGCTATTTTAGTGTAAATAGTAGATACTCTTTTTGAAGATGTAACCTGTTTGTGACCGTAAGAGAAATAAACAAATAAATAACAAATTTAAAGCTTTTACCCTATTATTTCAAATTTTACTTTTGACCTTACTAATGAAGTGTATCATTTTCGATTGTTTACAAAAATTCTATTTTGGCTATTAATAGAATTTGGCGTTATTATAGAAAGTTTGTGCAGATGATTTTTAAATTTCCCTTCAAGCCCAAAAAGATGAACGCCACTGCTTAATGCTTTCTTCGGATCTCTAATGATACAAAAGTCGTAGCCCGTATCGATATTGCTTAAATCGAATAATAAGAAATGTTCCCATATGATTGGTAATTTCTGTTGACAACTGCGTATATGAGCACTATTAAATATTATGTGTAAACGTAGTGTAATGTGTCCATCTGTGCAAACGTAGATAATGGATACTGATATCAAAATGTATTTCCAATGATTAGGTACTCCGATATTTATGGCGTAATGGAAAACGTTCCCCAACCAATCATTTCTGCATTATGTGGAAGCATATTGGTGTTGTTTGCTATTATATAGAATAGGGGAAGCTGAAACACAATAAAATATGGGCTTGCTTGAATGCAGTTTGGACTGACGATGTTTACTGCAAGCCAGCACCTGCTCTAAATTGCAATGCCCTAAAATGCAATAACCTATAATGGCTCATAAAATACATAATATACATCTGGAAATAAAAGTCAACCTCTTCCTTTACAGTATGTTTGCGTTGAACAAATATGCCAATACGTCAATCCATTGAATTATAATTTGCCAGAGGCGGATTCGCCGAATTACAACTCGCCGAATTTCATGCCACAATTTACTAAAAAAAAATCGATTCGTCGAAAGACAATTTGAATTCCGTGTCTAGGTTTTTATATATCGTCACTCATCTGCCAAAATCGCGAATGTGGAAATTTGTGACTTTAGCTTTTCTGTACCAAAAATGATTCCTGCTCTGTCAAATCGACGAATTTATCACATTCCCGGCTTTGGGGTTATAGTCTTTATATTTTTTCACATTGGGGTTTTAAAATATAAACTTGATTTGTTCAGTTCTCTCTAAGCGCTTGGTGTAATATCCTTTTGTTTTAATTACGCATGTTGTTTGTCGTCAACTTTATCGCTTCTCCTTCTCTGAATCTTGAGATAGTGAGGTCCATCCTGCTTCATCATTGTTATCCAGAACAAACTAGCCAACAGAAAGAGATTTCGTCGAGGCAGGTATACTTTTTAAACTTTGAATTGTTTCTTTTCTTTCAAAAAATACAAAATTTTAGGCGGTAATAATCTTGAAAATAGAGAAGTAGCATCGACATCGATGATAAACACAAATATAGATCTGATTGAGCCAGGTAATTTTTTTAACATAGAATACTCTTTTGTTAAAACCAATATTATTAGTATGCTGTAGTTGTTCAAAAAGTGATTCGGAAGAATCTGGTGATTCTCTAGATTATTAACCATCATCTTCATCATCCGATTCCGATAGTATGTTTGATATTAAAAAGGAAAGGAACATTTTTTCTCTATAATAGGCCATTCAAACAATTAAGAGAGCTTTTAAATCTGGGTGGTAGAAGATTGTGAGGAAACGATGTAGCACTTTCAAATTTTGGCATAAACAAATGCTACAGATTTGCTTAGTTTATATTTATTTTTATTTGCAAACATAATTTAGTTTGGATTATTCCAATATAGGTAGAGTGTATAAAGTACATTACCTTGTTTTACCTTGAAAGTTATTGAATATACTTTCTATATTTATATTTATGTCTTAGTATGATGTACTATAATACTTATGATATGGTAATAACATTAGGTCTATTTTTATCCCTTTGTGAGTAGTAGTTGCTCGACTAGGTTTCGGAAACATCTTTCAAAGGTTCTGGTTATGCAGTTCAATTTGCTAGCTATTGTCTTCATACGTTTTAATACTTGAGCTCTATTTTAATTACACAGGAAAATGTTCACAAGCTTTTCTTTGATCTAAAAGTTAATAAAAACTTAACAATTTATTCGACACAAATGTAACATTGAGTTATGCAATACCTACCTCAAACAATTTGGAGATCATAAGAGTCATCTAATGTATATTATAATTCATTTATCTAATTGTGTTTCGGTATATTATTTCTTTTTGTTTTGTTCGTCTTTCAAGGAGATTTTGTGTTTTTATTTATTAAAGTGAAGCCTGGCACATATGGTTTTGACAGTTAGACAGGTTCAATCGAATCGACGTTCCCAGGTAACGGTTCCCTGCAGAATTTTAAGGCATATTTACTTGCTGCTTGGCGAATATGGTTTAGAGCAGAAGTTTGATTAACCGAGCTATGACGTTAGGTGCTTCATCATGCAGTTGGGGTCGTGATTTCAACTAAGTTAAGTTGGTAACAATATTTCGGAGTGAAGAGGTTGAAATTCGTTCCGTGAGAGATCAGGGTTTTTCTTTTTACGCTAGATCGGCGAGGAGTCGATAGGCCGGCATCTTTTTTGAAGCCTTTTCGAGGTGCCTCATGGAATGGTTGAAATAATTAGGGTCATTATTTTATGATATTTTTTGTTACGTTAATGAAGGTTAGAGAAAAGAAGACCTCAAAAAGACCTTGAGAAAAAAGATGATGCCCGAAAATGTATGGACAGTGACAAGGCCGATTCTAAAGATAATTCCAAAATACTGGTGTTCAGCTTTAATATGCAGGCTATGCTCAGTACGTCAAAGGCTCAGCAGGACATATTTTTTATCCGAGGAAATTAGCAGTTTATAATTTAACTATTTATATTTTCGGAAATTGGGATATTTGCGGCTACTTGTATAATGAAACACAAGGGAATATGAGGTCCAATGAGATATCCTGCTGCAGTTTTGACTTTATAATGATGCAGTTCTCAATAATATACGTATGATGTCCAATGCATGTGGAGAACAACGGGAAAATTTAATTCATTCTAAAATAAAAAAATAAAATAAATTTTGTGCCTGTCTATATACCCGAAGGATGGACACAATTAAATGCCAGATCCTTCCAGATGACAAATGTGCCAGATCTTTTCTTCATCTTCTTTATCAGCCTTCTCTCGTCCACTCCTGGATATAGGCCTCTCCATACATCTTCCAAGTTTGACGATCTTGGGCTTTGTGGTACCAGTCTCGGCCAATGGCTGCTCTAACATCGCCTAGCCATCTTCTCTGTGGTCGGCCTCTGCTCCTTTTAGTTTATCTTGGCCGCCAGTGGGTAACTTTGGTTTTCCATCTGTCACTGCCCTGCCTTGCGACATGTCCTACCCAGCTCCATTTAAGTCGTGCCACTCTTTTTGCCACGTCTGTAATCTTAGTTCTTTCTCGAATCTTCTCGTTTCCTGATTTGTCTCTTAACGAAATTCCGAGCATTGTGCGTTCCATGGCTCTTTGTGTTGTTCTTAATCTTTTTACACTCCTTTTTGTTAGGCTCATGGTTTCTAGGCCATATGTAGCCACTGGTAAGATGCATGAGTCGTAAACTTTTTTCTTTAGGTTTATAGGTATTCTGCTGTTCCCAAAGATGTACCATATGATGCCCATGTGAGTCCTATACGTCTAGTAATTTCAGCTGTTTGATTTGGTTTTCCTAGCATGATCGTATGGCCAAGGTATGTATATTGGTTTACGCATTCGATACCGATATTGTCCAGCGCTATATAAGGATTTGTTTGACTCAGTACCTTCGTTTTCCCAGTATTCATTCTTAGTCCGACTTCTTTGGCTGCTTGGTTAAGTTGTTGCATCATTTCCATCAGCTCCAATGTACCAGATACAAAACTTACATTACCACAGGCGAGTAGATTAAATTCAAAATCTCGCACTGATTCGTCAGTCTGCCTCAAGGATTCTGGCGGAGGCACAAATGTGACCACGACACCGATACAAAGAGCTAACGATAATAGGCGAAGCCAACCAAAAAGCCGACTTGGTAAAGTAATCAGAATCGCAACTTATAACATCAGAACAATGCGTCTCGATAATCAACTCGAGGGCTTAGAACATTAAATTGGATATACTAGGATTAAGCGAAACAAGACTACCAGGTGAGAGAACCACCCTTTTAAAATCTGGACATATGTTGTACCAAAACAACACCGAAACAAATTCACACAACGGGGGAGTAGCCATTATGATCCACAAAAACCTAAAACATCTAGTCACAAAAGCGAACTCAATATCATCTAGAGTAACGCATATCTTCCTGAAACTAAACAAAAAGTATAACCTTCAAGTAATACCATGTTACGCGCCAACCAGTACATCAGAGGACGAAGAAGCGAATCAATTATGTGAAGACATAACGACAGCAAGAAGGTTCGAAAAGGCAAGATATTGCACAATTATTGGCGACTTCAATGCGAAAATAGGGAAAAAAGAGGAGGACAATATAAATATAGGTGACTTCGGCTTAGGAAACAGGAACAACAGAGGAGAAATGTTGCTCGACTACCTTCAAAACGAAAACCTCTACTGTACGAATATGTTTTTCAAGAAGCCAATAGAAAGAAAGTGGACATGGAGAAGCTTTGACGGAAATGTAAAAAACGAAGTTGATTATATTCTCACCGACAAAAGAGAGATATGTACAGGCGTACCGGTTCAAATACGACCCACGTAGTGACCATAAAATAGTAAGAACTACTTTGCAAATTAATACCCAAATTGAATGCAATAAGCTAACAGAAAACGCGGCTAGGCAACAATAGAAGAAATTACAGAGAGAAGAAATAAATACCAAGAGACACTGAGTGAGAAATTGTCAAATACGTCATTGAAAGGCATGGAGAAGATTAGAGAAAGCATTCAAACAGCTACCAAATATATATGCATGAGATCAAGGCAGAAAACATCAAAGCTCAAACCGAAAACTATCGAACTGATAAAGAAGCGAATAAATACAAGCAGATAATCAGATGAATACAATCAATTAAACAAAGTCATTCACAAAGAAATCCGGAAAAACTTAAGAGAACATAACACCAAATTGATTCAAAACACAATAGAAGATAATAAAAACATGAGGGTATTACGATCGAGACTATCGAGACGTACGGTAAAAATTCGTAAAATGAGAAATAAACGAGGAATGGTCGTGAACAGCAAGAGCGAAATCAAGAGTGTAACTCAAAGCTTCTATCAAGATCTATACAGATCTACTCCAGAACCAAGAAATCATCAGCTACAAGTGATCATGAACGAGGGCTCCGAAGACATCCCTGATATAGATAGGGCAGAAATGATGTTGGCGCTCAGACAAATGAAGAACAGAAAATCACCTGGAGAAGATCGATTAACAACTGAAATGATTAATATGGGTGGATATGTATTGGGGAAGGCAATCAGAATACTTCTTAATAATTGCTCTTCAAGAAAGGCGCTACCGCCAATATGGAAAACTATCGCCAGTAAGTCTCCTGTCGCACCTTTACAAACTTTTCACAAAGATTATTACAGACCGTCTGACAAAGAAATTCGATTTTTACCAGCCAGTCGAACAGGCAGGTTTCCGAAGAAGTTCAGCACAACAGACCACCTACAAACAATTCACAACCTAGTCGAGAAAAGTGTTGAATATAATATACCCCTCCATATGGCATTTATAGACTACTATAAGGCGTTTGACTCGATAGCAACATGGGCGTTCTTAACAGCAATGGATGCAGTCAGAATAGATACAAGATATCCTGCCCTCATAAAATACATCTACGAAAATGCAACAATGCAGGTTGCAATAGACAAGGATTTAATAACAGATAAAATCCCAATCAACCGAGGCGTTCGCCAGGGGGACACTATCCCACCCAAGTTATTTACCTTGACTCTGGAAGATGTATCTAAGAGGTTGTATTGGAGAGCAAGAGGCATAAATGTGGACGGAGTAGGGGAAACTGGCCTAAAATGACATACCCTGAGCAAAACATTTCCCAAAACTTGGAAATAAAATATTTAAGCATTCATTTAGAGTTTAATGGGTTCGTTTGTTTATGCCACTTCCTATTAGAGGCCCAAAACTTTAAACTTTTACATTTTGAAACAATTACACCCAAATTAATAAAAAACAGTGCAGTATGTCGTTTTAGGCTTATACTAGGGTAAAATGACATAGGTAGTCTTTCTATAGAAAAGGTTGAAAATACAAAAGTAAGAAGTATTACAAAAGAGTTTTATTTTAAAAACAAAAAAGTAAACAAAAGTAAAAGGGCCAACACACCAAAGTAGGACGTAAAAACTAAAGACCTTACAAAAAGATAAAAAAAAAATCAGTGCGGCCAGTTGAAACCCTGCGCGCGAGCTGCTGATGTGGCTTCGGGGGTTCTAAGTGAAATGTCTGGATTACGTGCCCTAAAGCTCAAAAGCCAGTCTCAACCAGCCATTTTTTTAATTGTATTGAATCTGTGGGATAACTTGTTCCTTTCAGCTAATTGGAATGCCAACTGTCTTACTTCTTTTGTGTTCAACCCAAACATGCATGTTTCCAATTTTTTAATATGTTCTACTATTTCGCGTTCAAGTTCTTCAGAAAATGTAGGTTGGTAGCGACCTAAGCCTTTCTTGAAACCTTTTATTTTTTTATTTTTATCTTGTGTCCGGCGTCTGAGTGTTGCTTGAGGTACCCCATATCTTTTAGACGCTGCCAACCAGCCCATATCACCGTTTTGCACCGCTTGAATAGCCCCCCTCATGCTCGCCTCGCTCCAGTTTTGACGGGCCGATTTTCTAATGTATCTGCCAACCATATTATCTGAAATCAAAATAAAAATTGACTTTAGCCTAAAATGACATGGTATGTCATTTTACCCCAACACCGTGTATGTCATTTTGCCCAAAATAATGATTTCTTTGAAATTATTAAAAATATATATATTTAAAAAAATAAAACAAAAGTTTAATTGCATTAAAATAAAGAAAAAAGTCTATTTGTTTACCTGTACTAAGCCCCCTTAGGCTTACTGCACCTCGTCTATTATGACAGCCAAATTAGGTGACCACACAAATATTTTTTTGGATCGAGAAAAACGACTTGTTGGTATTTTGTTAAGACGCGTGCCGCCTGCGACGCTGAATAAACTTGACTGAAGTCCCGAATGAAAAACAATTGCAATTATGATTTTAGGGCGACGCTGTCACGTGTTAAAGTAGCAATATGGTCGATATGTCATTTTACCCGAGTATGTCATTTTAGGCCAGTTTCCCCTATACCTAATCCATCTACGCTTTGCTGATGATGTTGTGTTAATAAGCAGCGACCCCAATGAAATAGAAAATATGATGGAGGAACTACATGAAGAATCCCTTAGTGTAGGACTAAAAATTAATCTCAATAAGATCAAGAACATGAGTAGGGATGACTTACAGAGACGAACACGTATTTGACCCCGTAGAAGAATACGTGTACCTACCTAGGTCATTCAATCATGTTTGGTAAGGAAAATCAAAAGTCTGAGATAATCAGGAGGGTGCGACTGAGCTGTGCGGCGTACGGGAAATTGGGATATATTCTTAAAAACAGAAACATTACCACAAGTCTTAAAAGAAAGGTCTATGATGCATGCATCTTGCCCGTGTCTATATATGGGCTGAAAACTGTAACCTTGACCCATAAAAATGCAGAACGCCTACGAAAAACTCAAAGAGCGATGGAGAGGTCCATGCTTGGAATCAGCCTAGGAGACAAAATAAGCGATACAGAAATAAGAAGGAGGACGAAGGTAAAAGACATCATCGAACGTGTAGCTGAACTTAAGTGGCGGTTGGCTGGACATGTGGTAAGGCAGGACCCCAATAAGTGGACAATACGTCTGGTAAAATGGCGACCATGATTAACAAAAAGAAGTGTTGGTAAACCCCAAAAGAGATGGCTAGACGATATCAAACAGTCTGTGGGTCGAAACTGGCACCAACTTGCCCTAGATAAGGACATGTGGAAAAATTTGGAAGAGGCTTATGTTCAGCAGTGGATAAATGAAAGCTGACGAAGAAGAAGAAGAGAAGAGGACTTTAACTCTGAATATGAGTAAAAATTTAAGTTAATGTTAATTGATTTAATACTTTCTTTTTATAAAAATTCTTATACTTTTGTAAGAATAATTGCATTTTTTTTATTAATTTGTATTATTGTTCCGCTTCACGAATCTAGTTTTAATTAAAACTTTAGTCTAACAAAATCGTAAATTTGCTTTTTATGAGCGAAAAGCTCACTGTGCACTTCGATCAAGTTGTTAGATGATAACGGTATTAATTTAAGAATAATATGTTCACCTTACATCAATTCCGTCATATAAAAATCAGAGTCATAAAATAGATTAAAAGCTCAAGTTTTGTAACGTTAGTATGGCAAAAAGGAAAAGAGACATTTATATTTAATATATTTTCATTTTAGCTAATCCGAACTGACCACAACTTACCAGAATTGACCCAACCTAACTCATAAAGTAGAAATAATAGAAATACTTTCCATATGAAAAGTTTCTGCAGAAAAAAATACAATACAGTATTGCTGAAAGCTTACAGAAAAAATCTAGAAGCTTAGTGTTTTTTCTAATCATTTCAGCTAAACGAAAATTGAACATATATAATTAAAATTGCAAGTTAATAAAAAATAGTTTTTGATCTATTTAAAGCCTTGTTTCATCTGGCTTGTTGTGTGAAATTTCCCAAAATGCTCTAAAAAATTACATTCCCAATTTTTTTTTCTGGCCTTTTTTGATTAAAATAGTTTTAGAATAATAAGCACATGACTGTGACAATGTGACCAATGATTTTATTGACGCATGTAATAATAATTGTTTGCATTGTGAAACTAATCACAACAGGTGAAATTATATTTTATAACTTGCACCAGGACTATATTATTTGTCTTTTTAGCTGCCAAATACAATGCTATTCAACTCCTATTTAAATTAAAATAATAAAAACCATAAAATACGCTTAGAGCACGATACATTCTTCCTAGAAATTATAACCGTTAAACTATCAAAGAAATCCGCCGTAACGGACAGATCCGCAAAATCAGCCACAAATAATTTCGAAGAAAATATAACTCGCAGTTCGCATAAAAACTTCTGTCAGTTTCCGATCTAAAAGATCAGTACCTACTGCTCTGTTAACCGAAATTCACCCTTTCCAGTCTAATAATCTACTAACGGATTATCTAGAACGACCTACTTTCAAACATGGCCTCTAGAAGGATCCAATCACAGCAAGCGCTTACCCCACTTAATTCTATACGCTCAGCGACCTTAGCACTCACCTCATCCCTTAGCAAAAGTCAGTCTTTAAGCACCGAACATAATATGTTCGGTGCTTTAAGTTCTCTTTAACAGACTCGCTGCGTGAGCGTGGCGCTCGTCCCTAAAATTACGTTCGGCTTATGCCAATTTCTCGGTGTTTACCATTTCGGCCCTGTCATTTCTAATTACGTTCGGCTTAAGGTCAATTTCTCGGTATATTTACCTCTTTGGCCTTTGCCATTCCTAGTTACCCTCGCCTTAGTGCCAATTTCTTGTTCTTGCGTCTTTCGGCTTAGACAATTCGATATTGTATATCTCCTGTTCAAAGAACACAATTCACGCGAGATTAATTCTCCAATTAAGACAAAATTTTCCTAGCAAACAATAAGAATTTATCTTTCACACACAACTGTGTCAATATTTTTGCGCACTATAGATAGAAACAACATGTCCAATGTGCTGTCCTAGGATGTACGTTTAATAACAAAAATTTTTGGTGTAATAAATTAAATGGGTAAAAGCGAATTGGAGCCTGTTATTACATCTGATCCTTCGACGAAGAAAACAATAAATTTGGGAAAAGCAGTTCATTAACTCTAATTGGATTGCGAATCGAAACTTGGCAAATCTAATAGTTTGTATTATTGTATTAAGTACATAAGCCTAAACGTTTAGCTTTATGTTAAAATTAATCATTTTGAGGATATAATTATTATGAATCCACTCTGAAATCTGGATTTGCATTTATAAGCGTCCAAACCTATATGTTACGTATATAGATTTTATTCAAAGTATGTATGAAGAGTTTTCCTTTTTTCAGGCCAACTTTGTCGTTTTCGTCAATTCATCTGAATATCCCGATTTGGTTACACCAAACCATCATCTCCTGAACAGCGAATTTTACAGAAATTTCATATCGAGTATCGAAACTTTGCTCTATATTGGCTGCACGAAACCGTTCCCTCAGGAATATGGAAATCCAGCATTTTTTATCGCAGGAGATCGACCGTGGAGACCGTGGCATCATATTTATTCTAGTTGTAAGATTACTAAGGGTGAACATTCGCCATTGTATAACCCTACAGGTAATATATTTTTTCAAAAATAATAATTAACGGATATTCAGTTTATAATATAGAATGTCTGGATAATAATAACATCATGTGCTTAAAAGAAGTAGGTCTCTTATTTGGGTAAAATTAGTTATTATATAAAAATAACGTCTATATTGACTATTTATATTTTTTAACTTGAACATAACAAATACCTACCACATTTCAGTTATGTTTTAAAACATTGTTGCGTTTCATTTCCGCGATCGGCATTCCACTCTCTTTCAAAGTAATATTAACTAATTAAATTACATAAAGTCTGATTATAAATTTATATATGATTATTAATAGCTAGAGTTCATATCAATAACAGTACAACCGCAAATTTTTCATTTAAAAGCGTGTTTGCATCATTGTTATTACGTACTATTTTGATTTCGTATGTTTAAAGTTTAAATAATCGCTATGTCTTTACGGTAACCGATATAAAAATTTCGTGTCAACTTTTCGATTATTTGTAATTTTCCTATTAATTTGATACCAAACTCGATATATCAGGTAGTGGTTGTTGAAAGGATGGTGAAAAACTACACCTAAAATATGTTGTCCGTCATCGTTTTTTATATTTTAACTTTTGATGTCAAAATTATTGCTAATAATACCTTATAATGCATGTATTTTCTAGGACCTTAATGTTTATAAGCCCCGCGTATGACTTTGAAATGACTACTTAAATATCCTGCAGAGACTGGTTCGAAGTATCAAAAATGAGTTTTTTCTTGAGTCAAAGGCTTCCCTTTACGATCCACGGTCACTAGTGCTATTTCCTCCAATATTTAAGTTAATTTGGGTTGGTTTATCGTCACCAAAAAATTGGAAATGTATCAAAATATTTGGCTTGAATTTATTGATCATTACATTGATTTAATATTTCTCTATAAACATGTCACCTTTAAATAATTTACGGTCACAAATGTAGGCATAAAATACCTAATACATTAAGGTAGAATTTATGCAATTAATTCACACTGTATACTCTAGTACACACTCCAAAATGACTTCAAACCATATTTTCAAGTTTTCTCTCA
>MU190931.1:0-27143 GCA_016904865.1 Pissodes strobi
AATGATTTCGGGAAACTTGTAAGTTAATTGAATACTAATATTTTATATATGTTTCACGAAAAAAAGTGTCAGCTGCTCGTATGTTGGTGAAAAAATTGTCAGCTGATGCATTAATGGTCGTGCACGCCAGCTAACAGCGCGTCTACGCCCGGAACCTTTTGTGACCCCAGCTGATAACTTTTCCACCGACATACGAGCAGCTAACACTTTTTTTCGTGAAACAAATATAAAATATTAGTATCCACCCAAATTTCAAGTTGCCCGACGTCGTTTTCAAAATTCGCATTTTCGGACTCATTCGTACCCCTAGCTGACAAGTACCCCACCACGCCCCGGCTAGCTGACAATGTTCAATGTTCATTACTGATTATAATGTTCGGTTCATAAGAGTTTCATGCTGCCCGGGACTGATTCCCGTCACGATTTTTTTCATGTGTTTGTAACCCCTTGGCAAATACCCCCACCGCCACCTAGCCAGCTGACACCCCAAACGTATCTGCACAATGTGGGTACAATCGAATGAAAATATAAAGAAACTTCCCGAAATCGTTGCAATTTTTGTACACGGGCTCCAGGGCAATGATAAATATTGTGGGAATTTAAATATAAAAATGGACATATTAAGATAGTAGACTACACTAATAGCTTCTTAAAGGTCTTAACACTGCATTACTCGCCCTACGAGTATTTCTCTCACATTTTCTGCGAAATCGCCAGTTTTCGGAGGTGGCTTTACTAGCGGAGCTGTTCTCCACTCTAGCTAACTTATTGGGCGTCCTCTTTAATATGGCCAATTAATCGGGTGCATTTCTCAACTGATTGGCTGCGTTTGTGAGAATTTCTTGGAGTTGGTAAGTAAACTAATAACTTTAACAATTTACTGCATACAAATTCGACCCCAACATAATATGCGAGACGTACTTTGGGTGCAATGTAACGTCAAGTTGCACAGAGCATACAGCCTTCATTTGTTCAACCTGTTCTAGCGCAAATGGTCACACTGGCTCTTCATTCGCCTCTAGCGAGCAACGCTTATAAACCATAATGACCGTTGGGTGGGCGGTGAAAAAGGATATTTTCAAATTCATTAATCGAAGTTGCCTATTATGAATCTAAGAACCTTGGAACCTGCGTCATTTTTGCGCCGCAAGACATCGATAAGTTTTGCGTTATCCTAATTTTATGATATATGTTAACCGGTTAAACATATAAGTCTGAAAAACTTATAAACAGCGGCGGGGTTTGTTACGTTATAACTAATTTTAATGTTTTTGGTTAGTTTAAGTTAGTAGCCAAAATTCGGTTAGTTTAAGTGAGTTTCAACTTACTTTAATATTTTTAATCTGTTTTGATACGTTTTAGCTTTTTGGTGCTTTTGATTACTTTTTGTTTAGTTTTGTTTAGTCGTTCAATCAACTTTCGGTTAATTTCAGTTAGTTTCAATTTATTTTAGTCATTTCAACCGGTTCCGATACGTTATTACCAATTTTACTGTTTTTGGTTAGTTTAGGTTAGTCGCCAAAATTCGGTTAATTTGGGTTAGTTTTATCTTACTCCAATATTTTTAATCTATTACGATACGTTTTAGCCCGTTTTGGTGCTTTTAGTTACTTTTGGTTAGTCATTCAGTCAGCTTTCGGTTACTTTCAGTTAGCTCCAATTTATTTCAGTCATTTGAACCAGTTCCGATACGATATAACAAATTTAAATTTTTTTGGTTAATTTACGTTGGTCGCCAAAGTTCGGTTAATTTGGGTTAGCTGCAGCTAACTTTAATATTTTTAATCTGTCCTGATAGGTTTAAGCCCTTGGTGCTTTTGGTTACTTTGGCCAGCTTTGATTAGTCGTTCAATCAATTTTCAGTTACTTAAAGTTAGTTTTAATTTATTTTAGTCATTTGAACCGGTTCCGATACTTTATAACCAATTTTAATTTTTTCGGTTAGTTTTGGTTAGTCGCCAAAATTCGGTTAATTTGGGTTAGTTTCAACTTACTTTAATATTTTTAATCTGTTCCGATACGTTTTAGCCCTTTTTGGTGATTTTAGTTACTTTTGGTTAGTTATTCAATTAACTTTCGGTTACTTTCAGTTAGTTCCAATTTATTTTAGTCATTTGAATCGGTTCCGATACGTTATAATCTAATTTAATGTTTTTGGTTAGTTTTGGTTAGTCGTTAAAATTCCGTTCGTTGGGTTAGTTTAAACTTAATTTAATTTTTGCAAACTGTACTGATACGTTTCAGCCCGTTTTGGTTACTTTTCGCTAGTTTTGGTTAGTCGTTCAATCAACTTTTGATTAGTTTCAGTTTGTTCCAATTTATTTTAGCCATTTGAACCGATTCCGATACCTTATGATCAAATTTAAGTTTAAGTAAATAAACTAACACGATCTCTCACGCGTATGATGTCGTGTGGCAAATGTAGCATGCACTTTTTCACGATTTGAGGCTCTGTACTAGGACAACAGAAACATTTTCAATGTTAAAATATAAGAGTTGCTTTAAAAACACAAAAGGTCACGTGAAAAATTCGCAATTATTAAAATATAAACGGTTTTTGCTCCGCTAGTGGTGACGGGCATTTTATTTTTGTCGTACTTTTTTTTCTCACTATTGTCTTTATCCAAATTTTAGTTAGGTAAATAACAGAATTTTAATAGAGCCATATTTGTTAAAGCGATTATACGTGTAATTATTGAAAAACTGCATACATATCTAATATCTAATCAGGGTACTGTCTTTATAAATCTTACTTCATAGGGTCTTTGGGGCCTCGAAAATCCTTCACCCACTTTTATAATACAATTATCCGCATAACAATATATCGTCATTGTAGCGATCTCGACAATACACAATATCAAGGCGTTTGCACACTGGCTGTAGACTGTCTCTCGTAGCCGAGCCACCGTGGGCCACGAACCAGATTGATCCGGATTCGCTTCGACGCTAAACGCTGTCGGCAAAATTGGAAATTATTTGTCTCGAGTGAACCTACCGTATATTTATTTATACCGTGGACGCGTTCCAGAGTAGACGTGACAGCTACTTTTTATTTCAAGAGTTATGAGCCTTTTAAAGGGCAGTCCCTTTATGAATTTTTGTTGCTGTATTTATCATCCAAAAGAGACAATTTAAGATTAAACATTACAGAGTTCGATAAAATATCTTTTGTTTTAGGGGCTTATATTAAATTTTAATATAAGCCCCTAAAACAAAAGATATTTTATCGAACTCTGTAGAGGCAGCACGAGTTAAAAGTGTAAGTGATTTACACTTCTATTTAAGAAACAAAAGTTTTTCTGCCAAGCTACATGTTGGACATAAGCACAAGTAAGTTTAATAATAAGTTACAAGTAAATAAATCCTTGCACATGCACGTACTAAAACATTTATTGGTTTATGTAATTACAGTGGAAATTCAGGCCATAAAAGTGATATGTGATCTCATATGCGTAAAATATGTAACTACTGTAAAACTTATGGGCATATTAAAGTTGTTTGTAGTAAGAGAATTTCTGATAAAAACGAAAAATATTACTAAATTAGAAGATGATAAAATGATATTTTCCCTCATGTATAAAGAATCCCATATGAGCAATGCATTTCTCAAAAATTATAGCAGTAATAGCCCGGCAGGTTATTGATAAAAGCTCGGCAGGTACCGATAAATGCCCGGCAGGCCCTTATTTTGTATATGACAATTTTTTACATAGCTACCATCAATCGCTACGATAATAAACAATATTTTGTATTTATTAGAGAAAAAGTAGAGGAAAATGAACAAAAAAGTAAAAAACAGGTAAGTAGTGCATATGGCGCCAGTTTATGCCCTTTACGCATGAACGAAGATACATTCTAAATCACAACACAAGCGTTCCGGTGTTAGCGAACATATTAAAGGATCGGGCGTTTAATATTGCAGCGTTGCGAATGTTACAAAATCCAGTAGTGCGATTTTTTCCTTTTACTGGTCGATATTTGTTGTCGATACTCTCGCTACCTTACTTTCGAGTACAATCCACCAGTAGCAAGAAATGCTGTGAGAATGAACGAAACGTCCTTCCGTGGGACAGAATTTCCTCCCTTGAGGCTGAGCGTCCGTCAGGGGCCTTTTTTTATGCCGACCTACAGAGTTACCGGTTCCATTTAGCCAGATAAAAGCGTTTTGTCGAGGTGATACGGCCACATGGTGGAAAAGTAGCTTCGCAGGATACGCCGGTGGATTCCACGTCTGCAAGACATAAATAGGATCTACCCTTTTTAATTTTATGTCTGAGCTTATCATTAAACGACTGTAGGTCGTATATTTTCAATTATCGTACCTATTAGTTCCTGACAGCTTTTATTTAATGAACTTACTGTTACACGACTGTAGGTCGTTTGCTATCTTATATCGTACCTATTACCGTTATTTATCGTTTTGAATAGTGAACTTACTGTTAAACGACTGTTGGTCGTTTATTATCTTATCGTACCTATACCGTTACTTCTCGTTTTTTTTTTCAATGAACTTACTGTTTTTGCTTATTGAGCTTACCGATAAACCGTTTTCGGTTATCTATTATTGTGTATCATTTTTATTCCTGTTTCTTATTATATTTTCTTTAAAAATACTTATTTTGCCCATTACCATTATCATTTAGTAATGCCATGATAATTAATTGATTTTTGTTTACTGTAATAATTGGCTGTAAGCCTCATAGGCAGTAAATTGTTTCACATAACTGCAATTTGTAAATTTAAATTTTCGCTTCAATATTTAATTAATTGTCATTAAAGTGCTTATGGAAGCATTTAAGATTTGAATAAATCGGCTAACTGGAATCCTGATGTTTATTTTAGTAAGTTTGTGTCAAAATTGCCTTTCATTTATACCTTTTATTTCTAACTTTCACGATATTTTTATCTAGGATATGTTTCTAAATTTTACTATTCTGACTTCAATTTGCAAAGATCATTGATATATACCTAAAACAGAGTTGTATCCACAATACCGAAAGAGAACTTTTGCACTCGACGCGCGTTCCGCTAACCATGTTAGCATCATCAGGAATGATTAAAACTCATCTCCTGATGATGCTAAGATGGCTAGCAAACCCACGTCGAGTGCAAAAATTATGTTTCGGCATTGTGGATAAAACTCTGTTTTAGTGCATTTTGCCGAAGGTTCCAAACCTCAACATAGGGACATATTCCTAGTTAAAATTTAACGACCGCTTTGCCTAACTGACAACGCTTCGACCTACACCTTTAAATAAAATTAAATCCGCTGAGTGAACCTGGCATATGAACTGTTCGTGTAACAGTATGCGGCAACAAAATGGTCAAGATTACGAAGAAAATACAGTCAAGACAATGTGGAACGTGACGGCAAAACAGCTTATGGAAATATATCATGATTTTATTTAACATTACTTTTAACCCATTTACGAATATTGAGGTTAAGTCACCGCGTAATGCAAAAGTAGCTAAGCGAAACCATTATAACAAAACCTGAAGAAAAGAAAGTGAGCGCTCTTTTTTTTAAATATGAAGTATAAGAAATGGTTAGACTCATGCAAGAAAGATAATCTCGATGGCTTCCAGAAAAAAAAAGCATTTTTTGTTTTGTTATTTAAATCGGCTTGGAGAGAGGGAGAAGGTGTAAAATATATGGTCAGCTACTTTAAGGAAGAACTTTACAACGAAGGAAGCGGAACTGGCCAAATTCGGAGCAACCCAGTTTTTAGAAAGACCACTCAAGAGGGCGATAAACATTGCCCTTCTTCTAAGTGGGCAATTTCCGCCAACAATTCCTAGTACGCCTGTCCAGTACGACTATATAAAAAGTTTATGCAGAAGCGACAAGTCGATTCTTGTATTCTTGTTAACAGTAAATCCAGTTTGGAGAAATGGAAAATGGTATAAAGATATTCCCGCAGGACGAAATTTAGTTGCCACCTGAACTTCAAACTGAGCAAAAAGCAGGGTTAATAACAAAGAAGAAAAAAATACCAATCATTTCTTGAGGGCGACAGTTGTGTCCAAGTTGGCTAAAGAAGGCATAAAACAACAAGAAGTTATTATAATTAGGACACTTCTGCAAAATCAGTTACCTCAAATCTTCAAATGGAGAAAAACCAGCATGCTGCAATAATAAATTAAATGACGGATAACAACACTAATTACAATTTTTTATAACCAGAACTTTTTATAAGAAATTAATATGATCGAAAATATTGCCGTGCAGAGATTAGAGGCTATAGCAAATAAAAAAATAATAATATTTTAAATGTGTATTTAATTATAATCCTTGTAATTCTTTTGAAAAATATATTGTTATAATTATTGATTCTTGGTTATTCCTTTATTTCGGCAAATAATCCACAAAATAGCATTTGTGCATTAAAATAACCAGATGATTTTGCATTCCTGCATGTTTTCTTCAAAAAACTGCATTCATCCATTTTCGTGTATTTAAAAAAAAACCTTCTGTGTTAGGCTTTTTTCGCAAAATATATGAAAATAAGCTCATGCAGTTTTTAGAAAACATTTTGATGCACTTATGCTATTACTGCCGATAAAAAATTATTCGTTTGAAAAATTTGATTGTTCAGTCATTCGTAGAACTTCTTTTATTTATAGAATAATACTTCAGGTAACTATAGAGTTCTGCATTAACTTTAGCAAAGAATATATAAGATAGTAACGCTACATAGTGTATATTCTTATAATCTACGTACGCATATCAATTGCGTCAGTCAGTCTTGTATTCTCTCTATATATGCCGGGTTGGTGTAGGTTCATATTATGTATATAATGTTACAATAACAATGCCAGTTCAACAAGGTTGACCTAACCTTGTCACCTGTGTCTAGTATTGCATTCGTTGGAGTTAAACAATAATATTACGTATAATGGGTAATGTAAATAACCTTCGTCTAGACCTCGAACTAGTCGGGTTGCCTTCACGATCTAATTTATGAAATACCGAGAATTTTCCTGATACACTACACATTCAAAGACTGTTAGCCATAGATTTAAGCTTACCGAAACATAATTTTTGGACTCCACCCGAGTTTCGCTAACCATGGAGATGATTAAATTGCTAACCTGGTTAGCGAAACGTGCGTCGAATAAAAAAAATATGTTTCGGTATTGTGGATAAAACCCTGTTTTAGTTAAAATATCAGAAATAGAGAATATTGTTGTTTTGCGGGACATTAAGCGAAGGTATATAAATTTGTTTATGTTAAAGTTCCCAAAGGTGGTTGTTGTTCCTTAGACATTCAAATTTACGTAACTGACTATTTATCTAATACGAGACTCATAATTGCTTGAAATTTTTCGAAGAAAAAAAAATATTCCTTATGAAAAGGTGGGCAATGTGTTTACTTTTAAAACAGTGCATGTAAATAATGAAACCGTGCCTCAATGCAATTTTCATATAAAACAGAGAGATTTATCTCAATCCAAAAAAATTCAGTTATACAACTTAATCAACAAATAAGGGTCTTGTAGGTATGCTTATGAATTTAGAGAAATCTGGGAAAGCACACTCTGTCTCATTAAAAAGTGATATGCCATTAGACGCGTCACCTTAAAGACTATCAGAAGCCGATGCCAATAATAAAAAACAAATTCAAGAACTTCTGTGAGCCGGTATTTAACGGACAAGCAAATCACAGTATGCTAGCTCTGCTTCTTAAGTAAATAAGAAAGATGGTGAAAAACGTCTTGTTGTCGACTATAGGTTACATACAAAGATATAGGCAAAATAGATAGAGTTGTTTACTAAATATGAGCATGCCAATATTGTTTCCCTCCTTCTATAGGAAGCCAGCCGTATTATTACTTACCGCTCCGGCCGATGCCGGTAACACCTAAGAGTATGTCTGTATTGTGGGAAATCGGGAGCTTGTTTTTAATAACGTGACAGAAAAATTACATTTCTTAGAAAATAGAGGATATCAAAATATAAAATTTTCGCTCTTAAGTCTACTGTGTAGAATAGTAATAGTAACATATAAACATTTATAATACAAAACTTGAATCAAAATGAAAGCACAAAAAAATGAAGTATTTGCGGGTGAAAAGCACTTTAGCGTTGCAAAAGTAGCAGTTTTCTTTATGTTTTTTGGAAAAGGTACAGGTGATGGTATATATATATATATATATTAACATATAATGTTAAAAAAAGGAAAAATTGAAATTTTCAAAACATGCTTAAATATCGAAATAAATGTAACAAAATGCTAACCAAGTCTAGATGATAACTAATAATATTTCACTTCATGCAATATTGCCGCATATGACAGCACGGAATAGCACAGTTTTTTCAAACGCACGCGCATAAACATATTATGCACTAATAAGGATCAAAAGATATTAAAAGTAGTACCTACTTTATATGTTTATTAATAAAAGATATTGATAATCCAGATTTGTTTTCACAAATGATCATATTAACTTTCTATTTCGATATATATTAATTTCATATAAACGTATTTGCAGCACTAATGTGCTCTGCAGCCCTATTTTTCGCAAGAAACTTTATAAAAACTGGGCCCTATGTCACTACTTTACCACTTCACATTGTTCACGAAATCAGCGATACTCCCTCTTGCCGCGCACGCCGACAACGTCGCGTAGCCGGCAAGGAGCGGATAGTTCACAAGATGCATTCCGTTTACTATTGGTCAAAACATAGCGCATATAGCGTTTGTTTACTATTTTAGAATATTTAATAAGTGGATTGCTTTTAGCAGGCCTAGTGGCGCAGTGATTAGGTACTGTGCTTGTGGTACGGCGCCCCGGGTTCAATTCCCGGCAGTGGCATGGCGTGCTTTTTTAATTTGTTTAAGGTTATGTGTGTAAACCGTTTTCTCTTCATTTTGGGCATTCGTTGAGTTAGTTTTGTTTAGTTTATGTTGAATGTGCCCCAGTAGCCAGCGAAGTGAAATATTAAACATTCTAAAATAGGAAACAAATGCTCTATGTTCCGCCTAATTGTTTCGACCAATAGTAAACGGAATACATCTTGTGATCTATCCTCTCCTGGCCAGCACTCGTCTAGAAGGAACTGGCCGCCATGTTCTTCAAAACACATTATCATTTACTCCTGTCAGCTGTTTGGCTATCGCGTTTTTGCCGTATCGGTATTTGTGGATTTAATTAAGTGTTATTTGGACGTTGGTCTATTCTTTTTGAATTATACATTGAAGAATGATTAGCCAGTGCTTAATGTGTCGAAAAATTTACTATTTGAACCCAAATATTACAATACATGCGCAAGTGTATAAACTCCATAGTTGTTTTTATATGTCTTTGATAAACTCATATTCGTACTCTGCGAACAAACACAGTTAATAGAATCCGAAGTTTCTTTGTTAAAATTTTTAGTTGCAAAACGTTATAGAAAATTAATTAATGCTTCAAATTTAGTAGTTGATATGTGTCATGTAGCAAAAAAGACTTTATTTTTTTTCATAAAACAACAAATATTTTTAACAAAAATATAAAATATATGTGCAATATACTAATAATAAAACCATAAAAAGTTGCCACGTGACATATATGACTATTTTGGCGATAATTTTTTTGAAGAATCGTGCATCGATGGCTACTGCCATGAATTAATAAAACTCGTCTTGAGACAATATTTCAAGATAAGAATTCCTCATGAGGTAATGAAGTATGAACACCAAATTACTTTTATTTCGTAATGAACGAAATTTGTTTTTCCTATGTTTCTTTATATAATTAGTATATTAAACCAAGTAGATCGGCACGGCGGCTAGCAACACCCTGTAATCACTACGTAACCAATCCTCTACGCAGTTATCGATTAAACATAAATTGTTTTTTTTTCCCGAACTGTAATTTAAAATGTATTTTTTAGTTATGTGCATATTTCAATATTAATAAATTATTCTCTTTTGTCTAATAATAAACCATTACAAATTGAAAATATGTAATGGTTTATTATTTTCTCCTCGACACCAGGCCTATTTTAATGTTACCTGAATTTAAACGGATGCCCCCTACCACTATGGTGCGCCCACGGAAAAAACATGACGCAGATGCGTCGTTGTGGCTGTACATAATTGACATGTTTGATGCGCTTCGGCCGCCATCTTCATTATTTTCATTCATTAATTTATCCCATCTCCACGTTAATATTTTAAATGTTGGCATGTAAAGATTTGGTAATTTATGAATTGCTCTGTCTATTGTTTTTATATGTCTTTGGTTACCTAATAAAATATCAGAAAAACGAAATAAGAAAATATAAATGCCTATCAACGCTTCATTTAGCAGTTGAATACCATCAAAATCCCGTCCATAAACGCCGAATCAGATCATATGATAGCTTTCATAACATCTCTGTGTGAGTATGTGAGAGCACCGTTTGGGCTGTCAAGCGCGCCCGCGTTTTTTCAAACAAAGATGACAGAACTTTGTAAACCATTTCGAGAGTTTGGCATTGGTCTCTCTTTAGATGGCATTATTTCGCCTTCAATAATATATCTTTTAGAAACACAAGTAACTTAGCTAAGGAACATATTCCCACAGGGTAATATTCCGATGGGTAGAAGCTATAAATAAATTTGCGATTCCAACGCTGCACCAACTTCCACAGTTTTTAGATTTAGTAGGGTACGCAAATGTATACCAAACTATGCCACCAAGACAAACAAAACTCTGAACGCTCTAGTACAGAAGGGTTGTAAATTGAAGTGGGAAAATAAGGACACCAAGGCAAGGATGTCGAGTAGTTAAAATAAATTATGTGTTCAAGCCGAATTAAACAGTTTTTAATTATTCATATCATAAAACTTAACTTAATATACAGATGCCTGTCAAGAAGGCAGGGATCTCGACTTATGCAGAGTACGGAAAACAATGAGAAATCAACTACTCATTTTAGTAAACACACTTCTTTAGACGAGCAGAAATATTACACTTCCTTAATATGGCTCTAATTTGCGATATAACGCAGTAAACACAGATAAACAAAAAATAATTCCTAGAATTGCTAGGTGGTTACTAAGTTTACAAGAATTCAAGTTCGAAATTAAGCATATGGCCAGTGCACAAATGCATTAAACGTGACGTGACATTTTTATCATATCCAACCAAGACTGGATAAAATATGCTCAGGATCAAGATGAGCATACTCGGAAAATAAAGGAAATCCCTCTGTTAGGAGAATTTTATGAAAATCGTGCCATCTTTCGAAAGTATAAGTTTCGTGGCAACATACTTTATCGAATAGCCGAACGTGAATGAAATGAGTCATTCCAAAACATGTAGATGGCAAGTGGTCAAGGTAAACCATGATGACTTAGGGCATTTTGCAGTTGAACAGACCATAGAATGATTAAAAGAGGGTACTGGTTTTCAAAAATGAAGCGATTTGTTCAAAAGCATATTGCATCGTACTAAATTGTCTTTACAACAAAAAATCTGGTGATACAAAGCAGGAATTACCACACTCACTTTTAAAATATGCAAAACTGTTTCCGGCCCCGGCTTAAGAGAGTTTGCCGGCCGGTGCTGAAAAAAACATTATTTAAAATAGAACCATTTTTTAGAAACAGTTTTTTTACAGAGTCACAAAATGAACATTAATTTTACAAAAACGAAGACAACAAACGTTCATTAACATAAATTAATACCAACGCCAAAGGACAAATAAAATAATAAACAACGTTTTAGCAAAAATGATATTAAACAATATTTTTGGTTTGAGGGAACAGCGAAAGTAACGGGAACCTAAAACCTATATTATAATTGTTTAAAAGTTTGATTTCTCCCTTTAAATGATGCAAAATTTTCGATATTAATATATGTATATCTATTTCATGAGCAAGTCTTGGCTAATGGACAAAATTGTCAAAGAACTCAATTTCCTGGTACAATTAAATTCCTTAAATAAGTTTTTACTCTCTTGAGAGTAGAAAAAAATCGTTGACCACGTGCATTTGTGAATATTATAGAAAAAAAAATGCGCAGAGACAACTGATATTGAAAAACGAAGATATTAATTTATGTTCGTATAAGGTTTGAACCAATTCCAACGGAGATACTATTTTATTTTCTTATAGAGAATTTAACAGCTTTTTAGATTGACACCTCGACTGACACATTCTTGAGAAAAATATTCAATCTGTCTTGTAAATTTCCTTTAGTTCAGTTACTAATAAGATAATATTTTCATATTCTATTGATTTTAGATGCAATAGAATTTCAAATGTTTTTGACTAGGATTGGTAGCCTTTCAGTCCGACGATTATTTTGGATTTAAGATTGTCTATTATTAAAGAAAGACATTGCTTGCACATTTTATCCCTTTGGCTCAAATTTAGGTCCGATTTTTTTCTCCAAATTGCAATTTTATTTTGGTACTTTGTATTTCAACATAATTTTTGTTTTCTCTCAACTACACTCCCAAGACCTCATAATGGTCAAAGCGATCACGTAAAAAATCAAAATGTTCTGCTGGAGACGAGAAAAGATGGGCGGTTGTAGTTAGGTCAGGTTTTCTTTCTGTACTGCTTTACTAACCTCATTTAATCTCTGCAAAATATGGAACCAAAACGATAAGATAATCCCATTTTCCATGGCGAACTTCCTTTGATTCTTACCGCATTTTTTCAATTTTATCCGTTGCTATATTATTCATACAAGTTTTTATTGAAACGTAGCTACCTTTTAGCGTTTTTATGAGATCAAAACGAGAAGACCAACGTATTGTATTAACTATTTTGGGCACAGGTGTTTGCTCCGACGCTTCGTGCCTGCTGGCCCTAAGATTTGGCCGCCCGGTGCTACAGCACCCAAAAGAACCCTGGCAAACCGGCGCTCGCGCTGATACACTTTTCGGAAGTAATTGCACAAGTGCACCAAAATTACCGATAATTTTGCATGACAGCGTGTTGTCTAAAAACTGCATGAGTTCATTTTCATATTTTGGAGAAAGAGCCCGACACCGAAGGTGGAGGGCTCTTTTTGCAAAATATGAAAATGACCGAATGCAATTTTTCTAAGACAACACGCTCGAATGCAAAATTTTCTGGTTATTTTGATGCACGAGTGTAATTCGGGGGAATATTTCCCGAATTAGGACATGGTTTTATAAAAATATATTTTTATTCTTTTTTAATACAAAAACGTACATGTAACTGTAAAAAAGTACAGAGATGCAAAAAAACGATTTTTTTTTAATCAGAAACGAGACATTTTTAATAATACCTATACATTCACTAGACTTTGACGTTATTTATAAATTGTCGCTGTCAAATTTTCATTGGAATTACCATAGATACGTACGATGCAATTATCGCTGTGCTCTTTCGGTTTCTACAGTGCAATTATCGCTGTAATTTTCCGAGAATTGCACTCCTCTAATGGGATTTTTTATACATGAGGGAAATATTCACTTAGACCACGTTGGCCTATTCATAAAAAAAAGAATGCAAACAAGCATATTTTTGTAAAAGTTGATGTGTAAAGTGCCTAGTTCTAAAACATAATACGTTGTAAGCGAACTGAGTGATATCTTTCAAATTTTTGGGAATACCAGGATATTAATTTGCGATGGAGGATCAGCTTTACGCGTTTATAGCTTTCGGCGTTCGCAAAAAAAGGAATAAGACTTCTCAATACCGCGATCGGTATCCCAAGGGACAACGATCAGGCGGAGAAAATGTAGTCGATAACATAGTTACAATGGGTGCAAATACTGCTGCTTGATGACGATTGGGGCAACAAAATTGCCGGCCTCCAACAAATACAAAGGCAAAGAAGCTGCTCCTGCTACTGTCCTAATCGAAACGGCATTATGTATGGATGGATATCGATACTCGATAAGTAATGATGACCTAGAGGATGATACGCTATGGAGGAAGGCTACGAAAGAAAATTTCAGAAAAAAAAACGATTAAAGCAAGAGAGGCGATTTAACACTAAAAAAAATTTCACAAGAATTCAAAGTTGATGCAGGCCTAGTTCATAAAAAAATTGCGAGTGCTCTTAGCACCGATGATAATAGGAAACTTCAGGAAACTTTCAAGACACTTTACAGAGTTGTACAAGTTCTGTAAAATGGCAGATACAGAGTCAAATACAATATCAATTCCACTAGATCGAGAGTGCCTTACGAAACTATTGTGTGTCATATACACATGAAAGCTTTCCCCCAGTCAGACAGTAATAAATATAATTATTCTCTAAAATTGCCCACTTCCAGGCACTATTCCGTAACATTGCCCATTTGCAGGCACTCTTCTGTAAGACGGCCCATTTGTAGGCACCATTGCTTAAAATTGGCTCTTTGCAGGCAGTATTCCATACGATCGCACTATTCGCACTTCTGCAGACGGGCATAATCGAGGACGATTAGTGGAGGCAAGAATAAATACAGTGGCGGACACCGACGTTGGCAATTACGCAAGCGAATGAGAACCGATATGTCTTTGCTGGGCCCTACTGGGCAGAGATTGAAAACGTATAGGATGGGAAACGATGTAACTATAGAAGTCAGTTATATTTTTACTTTTGATGTAACTAAATCGTCGTAGTAGAAGTGAATAGTCCTAGCCCACAAAAAATTAAAAATCGAGTTAGGACTGTTTTTGAGATCACAGTAGGACACTTTATCATAATGTGAAAGGTTCAATCCCACTTGCTTCTAGGAAATATGATTTCTTTAAAATTTGGTAATAGTTTTCTCCCTATTTTCGATATAGTGAATGATCCTATGTAAAACAGGGCTATTCACCGCGACCGTCTACAACTACTCCGATCATGTAAGACTCTTGCAAAAAGTCCTAACCTACAATATAAAGCATCGGGCTAACAAAAATTTTAATGCTTCTTTAGTTGTTTATCTACGAAGAAGGGTATTAGTGTGATTTGAATATTGTTGATAAAAATGGCTAATTTTACAAGAGGGAAGAAAATTGCATTACTGGCAGTTAGACATAATGAATGCAAAGATAAGTAAAACTGAATGTATGAAATAAATGAATTAGTTAAAAGATAAAAAGTATCATCCAAGTGAGTTAGACAGTGAATCTATTGAATATGAAGGTGAAGTTGACGAAACCCTTACCAAAATTAACTCGATAGAGCCTGCTAAAACGTTAATGAAACAATCAAACAGCTGACAAGAAAAAAGTCGCGTGGGCCAGAAGAATGGGCAAGAAATAGGGAAAAAATTAAAAGAATGGAAGGAGCTGAATATAGGACCCAAAAAGGAATAGTAAAGTGGTCTCGCTGCGTGCAGGACGTAGCTTACCGTTGTCTCTATTTATGTAGCACAAGAATATCTAAAGCTGAACAAGAAAACATACTACTTGCCTATCTACAATTTTCTACAGAGGAACTAAGATGGAATTTTATAAGCAAGCACGTGAAACGTATCGAAAAGAAAGATATTACAGTAGTGGACCATCACGGAGAAACTTCACACAAATTTATAATCTAACGTCTAACGGCCATACTCACCAAGTATGTCAAAAGTTTTTCTTGTCGACACTAGATATTTCTACAAGGAAAATAAAGACTGTCTTTAAAAAACTGCAGGCAAATGAAACAATAGGAAAGGACAGAAGGGGAAGAAACGCTCCTCCCGAAAAGAAATCTGAGCAAGTTAAGAATATGATAAGGGAACACATTAAGTCAATGCCTTTGGTTTCATCACATTACTGTCGCCAATCATCCAAAAGAAGCTAGTTATTTGCCGTATTATCCGAAAATCGACTTTATAATGACTACAAATCTTTTGTACTGCACGTGGAATTACCCCGAAAAAACCTTCTTATTATAAACGAATTTTTACCACAGAATTTAATATTGGGTTCCACAGGCCTAAAAAAGACCAGTGTGATTTGTGCACTACATTCGCGAATAAAAGTGATGAAGACAAGCTTAGAGAACAGGAAGAGTATGATTTACATTTGAAAATAAAACAAGAGGCAAGAGAACATAAACAGCTGGATAGGTAAAGGAAAGAAGGATAATAAATTTGCAGTGTTTGCCATGAACATGGAAAAAGTTTTAGTAACTCCCTAAATGTAGGAAATCTTTAGTACATGCAAAAATTAAAAACTTTTAACTTTGCAAGATACAACTTAAGCAATTTGTTAGCAGCTAACTACATATGGCATGAGGGAGTTGGAAAATGGTTACTCAGAGATCGCTACTACTTGTCTATGACATTGTTTATCACACTTCGATGGTTGTGTAAAAGAAGTTCCTTTCTTTGCTGATACGGCAGATGGCCAAAACAGAAACGTCGTAAACGCTGCAACGTTTTTAAAGGCTGTCATCGAACTCCCTATAGAAATCTTAAACCAAAAGTTTAGGGAATCGGGACATTCCGAAATGGAATGTGATAGCGTTCATAGTGTTATAGAAAGTAGGGGAGCTAAGGTTGACATATTTACTCCAGATGGGTGGTATTCATGAGCAGGAACAGCTAAAATGTCCGAACCTCTTTAGAAAGCAGTGAATATCGGCGGTGTTATAGACTTTAAACTAAAAGCTTTATAAAAAAGTTAGAATAAGTCAGAAGATGGTTCAACAGTAAACTGGCTTAAAATTAAGTGGCTACAATACAGAAAAGATGATCCTTTACACATATTCTACAAAGAGAGATTAAGTGATCCTGAATTCAAATATATTAAAATAAGAAGAGTTCCAGCAAGGGCAAATAATAAAAATGTAATGGATGCACTTGAATCTTTGTATTCAGGTCCATTGCCGATTGAAAATTCTAAGCTCAAAACTCTATTGCAGCTATGTGACTCGGTTACCTATCATTCCATCTACATACCACACATTTTATGCTAGCTTGGTAAGCATAGAATCCTCCGAAGACGTTTCTTCATCGGAAGAAATACTGTTATTCTCAGAATATTATTTTGTATTTTTATATTTAAATATACATTTAAACAATTAACACGCATTGTTTTTATTGTTAACCTACTTAAGGCAATCATATAAAGAATAGGTCCACTAAACATAGGCCTAATACTCGTTTCTTAAGAAACTGTGAAAGGTCTTAACCCACAAAAGTCAAATATTAAATAAAAAAAAAATTATGATTTATACATCATATTTTGTCTTACTTAAAAACATTATATTGCGTAATTTCATCAATACATTGTTTCACATCAATTTAAAATACGTAAAAGACATGCTTTTCAATAGAAAAGAACATTTAAATATTTAATTTCTCGAAACTTCTAGCTTGTGGAATAGGACCATTTACTTATACGACGATGAAATGCAACACGTCGACGCATTGGAAGTTAAGTTCCTGCAAAATACGTCTTTCTGTTCAGCCCCTAACAGGAGTTACTTTAATATGTGTCATTTCATATTCCAGCGGGGAGCGAATTCTGTGAAAATAAATTGAGACAAACAAAATACATTTGCTTAATACAAAACGAGAAAAGTTGTCTTGTGAAGTTTAAATTAAATTTCATATGAGGCAATATGCATTGGAAAAGTTCAGCGAAATCTAATGATGCTGCTAATGGGAAAAATTAAATTATCATTTTTATCCGAATTATTGACAAAAGGTAAATTTTTTTGTAAAATGATCGATATACTTATCAGTTTGTGGTCAATAGATACAAAACCTCGCAAGGTATTACATTGCGTTAAACACTGGATGACCACTGTGAATCATATCAAAAATGTTACTTTGCAATGATTGAGGATTGCATATCATTCCAAAATAAAATATCTTCTTCAAGTGATAACTGTTCGCGATTTTTCTTAATACGTTAAAAGTTGTTCTGAAATATATTTCCTTAAAAGACAACCATGATTTGAAAATTTCATTATTTCAAGTAGAGTTTTATCAGTCGATGATTGATATTTTTAAACCTTTTGTGCAATAAAATAGACCACTGATTAAGATTAAACCTTAGCATCTATAAGGTTTAATAATTACCCACATTTAGGTATTTCAATTTATTTATTTAGAGATATGTGCCGCTAACTTCGAGCTTTGAAAGTGAATCCATTGGTTTATTCTCTTGTCTGCAAAAGTAATGAATATTGTAGTTGGAACTATTAATTAATTATGGTCCAACGAAATAAGGGGCAGTTTGCAATTTTGGGAGAATCGCGAATCTCACTACAAATTACTACAATGGTTAGTTATCTGTTATGACGTAAACTATAATTGCCAATACAAGACTTTTTTACAATTACAACGATAAAGTAGAAGTAAGCACAAAATTAAGATTATTTGATAACATAAAATTTGAATTATGAAATTTACAATTAGGTAAAATTATTCTTCCCGTGCATGATTACACATTGGATCGACTCGCGTTTTCTGATTCAACACCTATTCATCAAAACCTTTCAATTGAATAAGCACGAAAAACTTACTTGTTTCGTTCCTCTTCGGGATTCTGCTCATATGCCGCTGGACTTCGGTTTATGTTTGCATTAACGACTTCAGCAGTATTAGTAAACACGCGCGCCTCCACCATGTTTTCATGAGCTCGCTGAATTGCCTGGAAAGTAATTTAAAAAAAAAAACTTTTAATCCCTTTGTATATCCAGTATTATTAGCAGGAGGTTACTTCGTACTCAAACTAATATATCGAGCTAGTGAAATATCATTAAGAACAATTTCTTTTAAGGGGAATACTTAAGTTTTTGTTGTTATTTTGAATCAATGCAGTACTTATATACTTGCTAAATATGGACTACTTATAAGCAGAACATTTTCTATTAAAATTAACAAATTTTTGAGCGATTAAACTGCATAGATTGATTGTTTTACTCTAATAGATATTATTAATTACAAATTGTATTACTTCTGCACAAGCAGTGTTATAGTAACTGTAGAAAAAAAACACCAATCGATTTTCAAAGAGGTATTTTGTGTGAATTTGAAAAAGGAAACTTAACCTAAAATTTGAGATAAATTCAAGGGACTGCGCCCCTTGGGCACGTATTTAACACTGAGTGCTCTTAAAGCACTTACATTAGATCAAACGAAACATCATAAAATTGGAGACAAATCAATTTTAGAAAATATCAAAAATGGCATTACCTTGATTCTATGGAAAATTAGCTGGATGCAGATGGTAATACATTTGTTACTGAAACTAGTTTTTTCTTTAGCCAAATGGAGAATAGACGAGTAATTTTGTGTCAACCAACGGCGTAAAAAAATCTGCATCTGCCTTACCTACACACGATTAACAAATTACAAAATAGCCTTGCATGACATAATTCTTGCAGATTCAAGTTGTTGGTAATAGTTATTTTTATATGAAGGCACGGTAATGAACATCGCCGTTTTTAGCTAATCTTTTCATGAGCAAATTTGAAAATTAAACTAGTCAGGTTCGAATATTTTCCAAGAGCATGGTACAGGTGTGTGGATGACATTTACGCGATTTTCGACACAAAAACCGCTAAAATCGAATTTGTAACCAAACTAAGCAACCGTTTCCCCACCATTAAATTTACTTATGATGTCGAGAATAATGGCCAACTACCATTTTTGGATACTTTAGTCACAGAATAAAAAAACAATCAGAATACGAACAGAAAGAGAGGTCCGATACCGGCCGCTTTAACCTTGGCCGCCTGTGCTTTGCGAAAAACATGGATTTGTGCCAATACGTGCTTCCAATTTTTTCCAAAGCATCGCTCCCTCTCTTTCTGTCGGTATTCCGATTGTTTCTTATTCTGTGCTTTAGTGATTAGGAACGATAATAACATAGTTTTATGTATACTTTGATAATAACACATTAGAATTTGATATTTATAGACAAAGTACTGCCACTTAACCGATATATGAAGGGCTTGCGCTGGTAAATAAGGCAGCTTCTTCTAATACAATGGTTTACTAATTAAACTTTAAAATTATTACACAAATTCTTGGTAATTCTACAATCAAAAATGAGACACGTAACTTTCGCTTTCTAGTCTGAAAGCTGTCTGACAGCAGCATAGAAAATAGATTACAGGGAGACAGCGGTACGATCTCGATTCGTTTCGGATGGCGCGTAGCGGTGGCGTTGTATTCAAATAATATGAACTGATGGCAGAAATATTGCTTAGAGAAATAATGGCGCGTAATTTTGAAAACTTAAAATAATTTACACGTATGATCGTACATACCGCCGACCTTGAAACATAAACTTGTTTCAACAAAGAATTTAAAATCTAATAGACAAAGTTATATGTTTAAACATAAGACAAGTTGAATAGAATCAAATAAATAAGTAACTAACTTTATCGTTAACTAACACGATTGACAACGAATACAATCTAGTAGTCTACAAAAGAACCTATGGATAACTTAATTGAAAAAGTTGTAATACAAATCTACGACAGTTTTTGGCATACAAACACATAATAACTAATACTAACTTATATTATTGGTTTGTAAATTGTCATTTTCGGGAAGAGGACATATCTTACTTAATGGGCGCTTAGCACAAGTTCCGTTACTAAACCGCACAGTAACCACTCTTATTATATTATCACGTCCAGGGTATACCTCGATCACTATGGCCATCTTCCAATGAAGAGGTGGCACGTTATCGTCTTTCACAATAACCAAGTTCTCGATGCTACTTGACTCCATTTTTGTCGATTTTGTAGCTCCGACAAGTAATCTCGGGACCAGCGGTTTCAGAAGTGTTGAGTAATCTGTTGGATTCTTTGGTAGTGACTAAGACGATTTTGCAGTACTTTTGTGATATCAGGATCGGGCAGAGATACCAACGGTCTTCCAATCAAAAAATGGCCTGGTGTCAACGGCAATAAGTCATCAGGACTGGACGACATTGGACTAATGGGTCTTGAGTTGAGTATTGCTTCGATTTGCTGAAGCATGGTAGTGAAGTATTCATAGTCAAGTTTTGTGTCACCGATCACGCGTTTCAAATGCGTCTTAAAACTCTTGACTCCGGCCTCCCATAAACCACCAAAATTTGGTGCACGAGGTGGAATAAATTGCCAATTTACTCATTCGTTTGCCAAATTTGATTTTATAGATGCTGATTGGACCTTACCATTGTCCGAAAAAATGTTTAATGGTTTACCTCTTCTAGAGACAAATCGGCGTAAACACGCTAAAAACGCCTCACTGGACAGGCTTGTTACGAGCTCCAAGTGTATCGCTTTCGTTGCCATACACACAAATACACATACATAAGCTTTGATGGGCTTATAATATCGTGATTTCCTGTCCCTTAATATAAAAAATCCAGCATAATCGCAGCCAGTATTTAAAAAAGGAGGACATTGTTTAAGACGCTTAGAGGGTAGATTACCCATTAAATAGATATAAGGTTCAGGTTTAGTTTTAAAATAGATTATACACTTATGAACAATGCGTCTTGCTAAGTTTCTGCCTGCAATGGGCCAGAAATTTTTTCTTGCAGCGTATAAGAGTTGTTGAGGACCGCAATGAAAAAGATGGTTATGTTTATTAAGTAGGATCAATTCTGTTAATTTATGCTTATTATGTATAAGAATTAGAATAAGAAGGGTAATTCTGATTGCTGCAATCTGCCGCCTACTCGAATAATGTCATTGTCTAGAATTGGAGACAGAGAGAGCACACTACTAGATTTACTGATCCAACCTTTATTTTTTAAGTCATTCAACTCTGTACGGAATGATTGTAATTGAGAAATTTTTATCAATGTAATCATAGCTTCATCTATTTCTTTACATTGCAGCTCACCGGTTATACGATTACTCTTATTTTTTAGATTGAAAATAAATCGTTTGCAATAAGCAGTAACACGTTGCAATTTTATTAAACTTGAAAATTTATCAAAGATATTCCATTTATTTTTTTCCACATTTAAAAGAACTTGAATTTTTTGTTCCGGAATTTCCTCATCAACAGAAAAACAATTCTGTGGCCAAGCTGATTTATTTAATTTTAACCAATAAGGACCTTCAAACCAAAATTCGTTATTAATTAATGATTCCGCAGAGACACCACGAGAAATTAAATCCGCAGGATTCTCAGAAGACCTTACGTGAAACCAATTTTCGGCATTTGTTTTTTCCAGTATATAACACACTCTCTTCTCGACAAACTTTTCCCAGCGATCTGTGGAACCCATTATCCAACATAAAGCTATTGTCGAATCACTCCAATAAAAAATGTTATGAAACTCAATTTTTAAAGATTCTTTTATTTTTTCACCCAGTTTACAACCTAAGACTGCACCAGCTAATTCTAGTCTAGGTATAGTTACCGGTTTTACTGGCGCGACTTTACTTTTAGCCGTTAACAATCTACTAGTACATTCCCTATTCCCTAGTTCGCATCGAATGTAAGCACATGCCCCATACGAGCTTTCTGACGCATCAGAAAAAATATGAAGTTCTATAGAACTAGGATTAATAGCAAAAACATGTCTTGGGGTTTTAATTTTATTAAGAAACTCTAACTCTTTACAAAACGAGATCCACCTTTCATGGATAGGACCTAAAATTTGTTCGTCCCAAGAAAATTTAGATTTCCACAGCATTTGCATTATAATCTTTGCACGAATTACTATTAGGCCTAAAAGTCCTAGAATATCAAAGATTTGGCCTATTGTAGACAATATTGGCCTTTTTGTAATATTTAAATATTCAGAAAATACTTTAACTTGATATTCGATAGTATCATTATGAGCATTCCAAAAAATGGCTAAGGTCTTATTATTCCACTAGTCAACGGCGATGGGGTCCTGATATACACAGCCGCCAAAAAGGAGTCCGACAAAGATTCTGAATTGAGTAAGGACGCCGATCGAGACCCCTTGGCTGGAATCCAGGACCGAACTATGTCAGGAATATCTAGTACTCAGACATAACCTAAATTTAAGTAGGTACAGAACGATATGACTATTCGAACATTGAGGACAGCTGGTTATTATTATTTAAGGGGGTTCCACTCCTTTTTGAACATACTCATCAAAAATGAGTTTTTGAGCGTCTCTGAGATAACGAATTTAGTTACTTCTTTTCTCAATCAAGTCTTTGTTTATTGAGTAGATTGTTTCCTTTTGAACTTTCTAACCGTAAAGATGTTTTGCATTGGGGACCAATGCTAGTTGGAAAGGGGCATGTGTAAAATAGAAAGCGTAATAACAAAAAAACACTCAGTCTAATGTTTGAACTTGATACTTGACATTGAAGGATTAAATATTATTAGTATTATCTAAATATGTTTTAAAAATAATCAGTCAAATATCAACAAAATTTAGTATGAAAGAACGGGCAAATCAAGTAGACGAGAACTTATCTGGTTGAGTAGTTCCTTTTTAATTAAGGCAAAACGCTCCTCCTGTAATAAGCTCAAACCCTCCCGATCCTGATTATCTGGTTAAGTAGTTCCCTTTTAATTAAGGCCAAACGCTTTTCTGGTGACCAAACCTCCCGACCTTGACTATCTGGTTAAGTAGTTCCCTTTTAATTAAGGCCAAACGCTTTTCTGGTAACCAAGGTCAACCTCCCGATCTTGACTTTCTGGTTAAGTAGTTCCCTTTTAATTAAGGCCAAACGCTCCTCTGGGAACCAAGATCGAACCTCCCCTATAGTTACGTCAGTGAAAAAGTAAAGTGAACCATAAATAAAAGTGAAACCTAATTAAAGCATACCGATATAACTGAAACGAATTATAACGCTCATAACAATTTAAACTAAAAGTAAACTCCAGGGAGCCGAATAGGTCGAGTTCAGTCAGTTCTCAGCGAATGGTCATGCGTTTTACGCCATTCTGGTAAATTGTATTCAGTCATAGTTTTCATTCTAAATAGATACCTTCCTGTATCTGAAGACCAATATACGTACAGTTTGTTTCGAATTAAGCGAGTCGTCAGTCCATCTGATATACAACCCCCAGCTCAAGGAGGAACGCCGCCAGTAATCCCACTCAGTAGCACGCATGCGGGACGCGCCCAAAATCCTCTTTGACAATATTTTCACTTAAAACATTAGCCTCGTCTCCAGGATTTAGGCCGCCCGATGCGAGCAGGATTTGGCCGCCCCTTACAACAGACCAAGTAAGTAGTCAATAATGACCTATCCGACGAATAGGCGCCCGCGCGGTTTATTAACCGGTAGGTTCCGGTATAAGGATGACCTGCAGGATATATTGTCATGGTAGATGTACCACGTGGGGGCTACCTGGAATTAAATCGTGGATGCCGGGGCTTGATATTAAGGGGGGTTTTGGGGGGCTATATGGAAATCGCATAGTTTTTCGCGATTTCTGGCTAAACGGGAGCTCGGAGCGAAATTTTGCCGTGTTCAAACTCCGCAGCGAAATCGGTGTTAGCCGGTTAGTGGGTACACCCCCCCCCCCCCCATGTCCCCAGTTACCCGAGTTTTTATCGAGAAGTGGGGGAAATCGCGAAACACGTTTTTTAACGGGTAGGTTCTGGTAGAAAAAAGAAGAATTTCGGCAAACGGAAAAAGCCGTGTTTTATAGCGACCTAACCTTCATTTTGTCCCATAGGAACCGGAACCTACCAGGAACCTCTCGGTAGAACCTGTCGGTAGAACCTATCGGCTTTTTTTTTAGATCGAATTGAAATGCGGCGTGTAGGTAGAGGACCTCAAGGCCGACAAAAAAGGTTCTTTGCGAAAAAAACAATATTCTTAGTTTTCGAGAAATCGGCCGTTTAAATTCGAGAACCGTCGTAGCTGCAAAACTTCGTCGTACGAAAAAAATACATACCCCAAAAATGTGTATTTCGACGGCCTTTAGCCCGTATGTGAGCCGTCGAACTTAAAAATTATATAATTGCCGTTTTTTTTTCGAAAAAAGGGGATTTTTTTCACAAATTATTTTTTTTACCACCCTGTATATGCTTTTCAAAATTTTATTTTTATGTTAATAACATGTAAATGGGCATCTTTAATTGTTTCCGTAATAAAAACGGATTTTTTTTTTATTATTTTGTCGGAAAAATTCATACCTGAAAAAATCGAGATTTTCATTAAATCGGCTATAATTCGAAAACGGTAGAAAATAGAGGTAATCTTTAAATGGGACAAAGATGGGTCTCATCGGGTACTATAATGTGTCGTATCCAGTTTTTTTTCCAAATCGACTAAACGTGATTTTCATATTTTCTTCATTTGTGTAGTAACGGAAAGAGATCTCAAATCGGTTTGCGCCAGTGTCTGCACCGTCTTAAGGTCGATCGAAAAGCTCCTATAAAGTTTTTCTATAGGAGTTCAAATAATGTAATTTTTGTCTCAAAATCTAGCATTTTTCTTTAGATTTCGACATGAATGAAATTGGGAATTTCGTAGGGGGGATGATCTTTTTTATTTCGAATATCTTATGAGGGGGTTTTTGGATACGTTGAGCTCGATTTTCGCATCGAAAAGGTCCTATGAGTTTTCTGTACCGAAATATTTCGAAAAAAGTTGAATTTAAAAAAAAAAAATTATTGTTTTACCACCCTATATATGATTTTGGAAATTTTATTTGTACGTTGGTCATATTATTATGTAAGTGGATTCTTCTATTCGTTTCGGTAAAAAAAAAACAAGAAAAAAAACTTGGAAAATATATTTCTAAAAAAATTAATTTTGAAGTGGGTGAAAATTTATTTGTACGTGGGTGACATGTACGTGGATCCCTCTAACCGTTTCTGTAATGAAAGCGAAAAAAAAAGTCTAAAGTAATTTTCGAAAAAAATAAATTTTGATGTGGGTACTTTAGAGAGGGGTATTTGGGGGCGCGGAGTTCGAATTTTTGGTCTAAAAAATCGCACGACTTTGCTGCACTGAAATATTTCGAAAATAGGGGATTTTTGTGAGAAAAATTGTGGCTTTAACACCCTGCATGTGATTTAAAAAAAAATTATTTGTACGTGGGTGACATGTACGTGGATCCTTCTAACCGTTCTGTAATGAAAGCGAAAATAGTTATTTGTGTATTTAGAGCGCAAAGTAATGGATTGCCGCTTGAGAAAGAATGTTACTGCGCGACGCGTACCGGAGCGCAGTAATCTTTCGAAAACGGCAATCTTACTTTGCGCTCGAAAAACACACAGTACTTTTTCTACAGCCGCATTTTTAAAATTAAATGCACATTTTTCTCTATACTATTCTGAAATTTGCAAATGACTGTCAGTTTTGACATGTTATATTCGGGCTTCGAGCATATTTAGAACAGGATTGCCAGCAACAAACTGTAACAAACGTAGGTCTGTCATTTATTTATCTCCGGTTTCCATGACCATTCATAGCACACTCGACGGAAAAAGTGAGAATTTTCTTTTCCATGTTCGCGCTAGAGCGCAAAATAAGGATCCACGGCATTCGTCGATTTTGCGATTCCGTTTCAATTTAGTAATTAGATATTTTGCACGCGGCTGTAGAAAAAATCATTTTTCAAAAATATTTTTCGAAAAAAATAAATATTGATATGGGTACCCTAGAGAGAAGTATTTGGGGGCGCTAAGCTCGAATTTTTGGTTTAAAAAATCGCATGAGTACGTATATATAACATGCGCTCGCTCCACGATCAATATGTGCTACATGTTGATCAGTAATCGATCAATCAATCGGGTTGCGCTTCGGCCATTTCCGTAAAAACTGTCCTGAATCGCCTTAGGGCGATGTCGCCCGTTCCTAAAGATGTGCTAAGTCGCGAATATTCATTAGCAGTTGCGACTGTTAATGCGATTTTTCATTCACTGCGAATTTAAACTGCTAATGCTAATTGCGAATAGACCGTTATATTATAGTGGAGTTTAATTTTTTAAGGTGTGGCGTTATTATTGCATACAACGCGCGATGAGCTGCTTATAGTACGAATGAAGCTTTTTACATATTCATTGCGAGACTGCTTACCATGTTACATATAATCACGCTAAAGCTTTATAGAAAAAATAAAAACGTCCGCCCCTAAAAATCGGCCACCCGAGGCGGCTGCCTCGCCGCCTCACCCCTGGAGACGGGGCTGATTAAACATATTTTAATTAATTCCTCTTCGAGCTGGCGAACATTTGTTTTCATATACATATATGAGGCTTGAATGTATAAAATTAATTCAAGTCAATATTATTTCCATTTATACCAATGCTGATGGGTTAGGAAGCGAAACAACATTCCTCTACACTAAGCATGCTTTTATGGTT
>MU190931.1:27243-39476 GCA_016904865.1 Pissodes strobi
TTCCATTTACTAAAGCAAAAGTGTCCCCTATTAATTATTTCTTTTCAGTTTAAGACGTTTGAATTATCAAACTACAAAATATTAAATGTATATATATTTATCACTAGTTATACTTACTCTGAACACTCCATTAGCGTAAGCATCCAGGGTTTCTTTGCAAAATCCGAGCTGAGTAATATCATACAAAACATCCATCAGGAATCCACCTGGAGCTCCGTGGGTATGGGTTCCACTTAGAATTAAATTTTCATGTGTGTAGGTCTGATTATAAACGTCTTGAAGTTTTTGGACAACCTAAAAAAAAACTTCTGTTAACGAAATTGCTATAACTAAAAAGTTTCCGCTAAGTTTTTAGATATATTTTCAGTCATGACCTTAGTTTGGGTCTTGATAGCCAGAACCAAGATAGAATCTGATTGGTTTAAGAATGTAAAGCGTCACTAACAAGTCGATGACAATTTCAAATGTAGTACGTTTTTCTCTTCACTGTTTGAGTTCATACAGGTAGTTTTGTTTCACAATAATTAAGAATGATTGTAGTGATATGTCACTACTAGTTATCCGTGACACCACACCTTGGATGTCGTGCAGATTATATAGTTCAGATTATGGATCGATTGACGTCAGGCGAAAAGGGATAATAAAGCAGGCACTTCGGTAGCTGTACCATCACTGTGTCGAACTCACTGAAGAATGACTTCCTTAAAGACTTGGCAACAGACATTTCTAGGCGGGAGTCAAATACTGATCTCAACCGACTAGAAAACTGAAATGGCGAACGCAATGGAAAACCACAAAATAAGAACTTCCTAGAACAGTTATCATGGCAATAGACTACGCTGACAAAATCGTTACTGATCATGGTTATCGGATCCCAAGATCCGGCAGGGGAGGATACACACAATCAAACAGTAAGGCCTCCCAGGTCGTCACCCAGCAAAATCCCTACGGCCAAAAAAATGAAACAAGTTTTCGACACCTAAGGATCGCAACTTGGAACGTACGGACTACGTACGAGATCGGCAAAACCCACAATATTGTAAAGGAGATTAGAAGATTAAAAATAGACATACCTACTAGGAATTAGTGAAACTCACTGGCCAAACTCTAGACAATGCGATATACTTGGATATAAAATCTATTAGGCTGAAAATAACACAGCACATCACAGAACCGGCACAGCAATAATAGTTGCCCCACATATTAGTCTGGCAGTGGAGGCCTTTATTCCCCATTATGGCAGAATGATGCTTTTACAGATACGAGCAACACCGGTGGACATTAACATCCTACTATACGCGCCAACAGCAGATAAAGATGAAGCAATCAGCGAGGAATTCTACGAACAACTGGGAAACCTGATGAAGATGTAAAAAAAAACATGAAGTAACATTGGTGATGAGAGCGAATGTATTCCCGATGAGATAATGGATATGATCGATGAGAGACGTGAATTCAGGAATAAAAATATAAAGAAATACCAGCAGACACACAAAATCATATGAGCAAGAATTCGAGAAGCCAAAGAAAAATGGTTTTTGAACGAATGCAGGGAAATAGAGCAATAGGAAATTAAATACGACAGTTACAATATGCACATAAAAATAAAAACAACGAGAAGCAAAAATAAATTCAATAAATCACCCAATAACATAAAAGATAACGATGGAAATCTGATCTCAGAGTCATCAAAGATCTTAGAAACGTGGAAATCCTACATAGTTGTTTGCATCGGACAGAACTAATGATCAGATATGTGGAGAAGAAGAAACGGGACCGTCTTTCATTAAATCAGATGTAGAAAAAACCATTGCAGCACTAAAAAAACAACAAGGCAGCAGGTCCGGACAACGTACATGGCGAAATACTAAAGATCTCATGTAGAACAGACAAACAATTCCTTGACTATCTCGTTGCACTTTTTAACAACATATAAATAACAGCGGAAAAATCCCAGGGCTGGGATCGACATTTGTTGCAATCCCATAGAAAAAAATGCCAAATTCTATGATGACCACTGACATAAACTTGATCAATCACGTTACGAAAGCGTTCACCAAGATCATTGATAGAAGAATATATGATAAATGTGAGTCAAATATTGATTGCGCAGCGCAGTTTGACTTTCGGAAAGCATTTGGGACTAGAGAAGAAGTTTTCGCACTCCAGGTACCCATACAGTGGTGTAGAGACGTTAAAAAAGATGTGTATCTGTGCTTTGTTGATTTTAGAAAGGCATTTGATAATGTCAATCACGAACAACTTATAGATATTCTACGAAAGAGAGGTCTTATCCGCACTCCTCTTCAATATCTACTCCGAGGAGATATTCAAAATATGTCTGCAACAGAGGGCATATAAATAAACGGTGAATTAACGATCACCATAAGATATGCCGATGATACGGTGATTCTTGCCAGCAGCATAGATGAACTACAACAGACAATAGAAAAGGTTAATGAAGTCCGTAAGGAGTACGGCCTAAGCCTCAACATTAGTAAGACAAACTGGATGCTGATAAGCAAAAATCAACAACTAGCTTGACAGTTATGGATAAACAACATACTAATTAACCATGTGAGATTTTACGTCTACCTTGGCACCAAAATAAATGCAATGCAATGCTGGAACAGCATTTAACAACATGACAAAACGCTTCATAAGCAAGGATTTGTCTCTTCCTCTAAAAATACGACTAGTAAAATGCTACATCCCGGTCTTAATGTATGGTCGGAGGCTTGGACGCTGACAGAGAAAAACTGGAGACATTCGAAATGTGGGTGTACCGACGCATCCTTCGTATATCCTGGACCGAACATAATATCACTAACATAGAGGTAATCCGCAGAATTGGAAAAGCAAAAAAAATCGTGAGCACAATTAAACAGAGGAAACTTGAATATCTGGGCCACATAATGAGACAGATTAGTACCGCCTGCTTCAACTGATTATCCAAGGAAAATAGACTGCAAGCAAGTTCGGGCTCACACCGATCGAACTATTCAGAAGTGCTGTAAGCAAGATTAGAATTGCCGTGCTAATAGCCAATGTGCGGACAGGACACCTGAAGAAGAAGAAGAAGAAACGCATACGACAGTTTCCTACCACCTTCTTGTATATTTATTTGAAGATGGTCTACCACCCGGTGGTAATGTTATAATGGGAGAGAAGTCGGCCTACGTTTCATATGGCATTTTGTCCAAATGGTTTCGAGAATACCTTGTTCCAAGAAAAGGAGTCCGTAAGGTGTTATGGTCATGAATGGTCATTCATCTCACTTGTTCCCAAACTTGCCAAAAAATGAATTCGAAAAAGTTATACTGCATGGAACCAGGACCAAGTAACAATAGAGGTCACAGAAAACAACACGCTGAAGTACTAACTTTACTCGAAACAGTTTCCTTCAAAAAAACAAAGAAGGAAGAAAAGTAAAATCATTAAAACAAAAAGAACAATAATCAAGAAAGTCTAAAGACAGTGTTCAAAGTAAGAAAAAAACTAAGTTAACATTCTCAAAGGAAAAAAACTTGGAAAAACACACAATTCCAAAAGAAGCGAACTATATCAAGGCAAATAAATCACAGCTGCCGTTCAGCAGACGCCGAAACAAAGCTAGTAAGGAATGAAAGCGATGATTTAGAAATCGATTTTGATGAGTCAGATTTTTGCGCAAATTGCAACGGATATTTTTTGGACAAAAAACTTCCCAAGTGTGTGGATGTTTGCAGTGGGTTCATGAAATCTGCACTCCATTTGATAGATTTTGAGAAGACTGCACCCCGTTATGCGAGACAGCTAATAAGAAAACAACACCTTGAAGCATGTAATTTTAAACCGTTATTATCATGTATTAAGAAGCATATTTTTTATTGGAAATAAAAGTTTATTTTTGTAAATTTGCGACTCTTTTTGAAAACACTGTAATTTGATCATAACTTATCATTCGACATGTCCGCTAGTAACATGTTTGTCAGTAGGAATACGGCAACGAGCACTTCACGTCACATACCAATATATACACGTTATAAGATACCACCTTCACCTTGCGACTGGGTAGGTGCTTTGTTAGAATGTGAGTCTTTGAAATTTGTGTTGCCATATTCCCACGTTTTACTCTAATGCTTTTCCTTGGTATATTCTCACATAAAAATAATGAAACGTGTCAGCTGCAAGAACTCGACAACGCAAACTAAGCAAAAACGAGGCCGCGGCGATTATTAAAACACGCGTTACTGTGGATATTAATCTGCGCTTGATCACAAAATTTGGATATGACTGGTTTTGCTCTAAAACCTTAACTTCACCCAATGATGTTATACGTGTATATTGGGTTTTGATCCCAAATGAGTATAGGAGACCTCACGAATAAGATTTAAAAATCTTGAACATGATTTTGTGTAAAAAGTGGATATAACTGGTTTTGAACGCGAACTCTTCAAGTAGCGCCTTTACCTGCTTTATAATTTAAGGCTCAAGTGTGCTCTCATTAACTCTTCTGCTCCATGACTTCTAAGGGGGTAGTTTCGTTACGTGTTATAATTAAATTATGATGAAACAATTTTTTGCGATAATGCTTTTTTGTCATCCACCATTACCCCAAGCCAACCTCCTAACGAAAAAAAAAATTATTGAAAGTTACGTTTGTGGGGATAGAGCCTGAAGCGAACGCCACTATAAAGGGAGACAATGAGTTACATACCAACATGTTACGGTGCGCGCGTACCTAAACATACTGTGCTGGCCTGTAGACCATCCTCCGCTTCTGCTTTTTGTAGATACAGTTTCGCTTATGGCGTGTAGGCCACAAGCAAATCATTTTTTTAAAGAACAATGTAATCATTTTATAAGCTATAAGCAGGCGATTGCAGATGGCCGAACAACGCGAAACGGAGTCCGGCCAGCAGTCAAGTGGGGAAAAAGGCACATCACACACGTGTTAGGTACAACTTTTTTTTACGAGGGTGTGGAAAATAAACCAAAAACAAAATATAAAAGAATAATTTCATTAATTTTTCCAACAATATTTTGGAAACGACTTATTTAACCTAATTATTTTCCATTAACAATTTGCACATAAAAATAAAATTAGCCGCTAGCATCGTTCTGAATGTTGTTAGCAAAAGTCAGCATTTGTTTGTGGTTCTTAATAAAAGCTGCAACGACTTCTTTTGAGGCAGCAACCTCTTTTGAAGCAGTATTCTACATTCTTCCTTAAACTGTTGGCTGCTCTAGTTCTATAAATTGTCGTGGAGCGCACTTTGAGGCGGTTCGAAAAATTTTATTAGAGGTTTTCTTCATGTTCTCTATCAACTCCTTTATGTAGCCTTCAGCTACAGTGCTGTATTTCCAGCCTCCATGTCTCTTAATGGCTGTAATGTTGGCACCTGAATTTGCGAGATGAGTGGCCGAAGATCTACGAAAACTGTGCCCTGTATACAGTTGAGGATCCCAAAAAAGCTGCGATTTCAGATGGCATTTTACCAAACGAATTTATGCCAACAGGCTGAGAATTGTACTTTCCTAAGCGTTAGTTTACAAAAAAATTTCTGTGGGGTGTTTTTTTGGGCCTTAATTTTACATATTCTCTGTATAGCTGTAGGTATTCACCGTTCCCTGCTTCTTGAGACAAAACGAATGTACGGCTTTTGTACGTTTTTCTGCAAGGTAGAGTCACAACTATGAGGGTTTCTTTATCTTCGATGTCGCCCAAGGTTACATTTTTCAACTCTTCACGTCTGCAAGCGCCGGCAATACCAAATAAAGCAGCAACCTTTTCTCATTAAATACGTTTTATTAGGAGCTTTACTCATAAATTGTGAAATCTGGTCTGGTGTAAAAATTTTGGATATTTTTGGTGCATATCCAATATTCTTTTTCTTTTAAAAAGCAGTTAACTTTCAAAATTTTACAATATCGAGAGACGTAATTTTCAAAATCGTTTTTAGCATTGAATAACGTAACCAGAGCGTTGATGCTTTACAGCATTTACTTAGATTGGAAAAATATGCTAGGAATACCTCCTCCTTATGACTATGGACATTTCTTTCATTGCACCATTTTTGAAACAACGAGTGCTAGTTTTCATAATGACTTAGTGGGCAGCAAACTCATAGTTACATTACTCGCCTCTTCAAGAATGTCATCAGGTATTGACAAATTTGTGCGAAAAGTGAGTACTTACCGCACGCGAGTAGAAAAAATAATGGGAACAAAATTTAATATATTTCATAAACACATTTTTAACGTGTCAAACTCTTTACGTTTAGTATACAATTTCAGGATAATACACAGAAAAAATATTTAAACTTTTGATCAATTATTATACTTCAATTACTTTCTTTATCTGATTCACCATTCTTAGTAAAGTCACTATCGCTCTCGCTACCGTGACTCAGCGAAATAACCAACAATGTTGATCATCGTTTTGTATTTAGGGCTGTTACTTCTGATAAATCTCTACACGGCGTAATTTTTTTCATTGTTGTGTGGCTGTGGGTCATTCATGTAGATGAAACTTATGATACATTTTTCTGAGAAGAGTCTAATATTGGGATTAAAGTACAGCGAAGGTTTGAAGACTACGTTTGGAAGGTCGTATTTTGGCTATTCAGGCGTTTGGTTTTAATCTGATAGAATTTGAAATCACATTCTAACGTAAGTATTCCGATATTTGCTTATTCGAGTTAAATTTTTCATATTCATATAACTATTACTCAGAGCGCTAACATACGCTACAACATTGAACACCTCTACGGGGAGGAGACCATCAAAACAGTTAGACGCTTCGAAACGCTACGGTCCAAGATTTCAACACTGCGTTGCGACATAACTTTCCTGATGAGATGTCGTGATAACAATATTTTACCTACCTGTACCAAGCTGTCTTACCACCTCAAAACCACAAAAGCAAAGGATATTCTAAGAAATGCCAGCAAAGCACTCCTACGGGAACAGATTCGAGAAAAACGAAGACTACTTGCAGAAACCGAAAAATTAGCGTACGATCTCCACATACTACTCAGCAGACAGATTCATCCACTACTCTGGGACAACATCGATAAAGCCTCTACTTGGAGAAGAGAAGCCGATATGGACTACAAAAGCAGCAAACAAAAGAAGAAATTTGCCCATCTACAACAAAGGCCGCAACATGAAACAAAGTTGGCAGAAATCAACAAGGTCGTACACAACATCTCGAATTACCAGCTATCGGAAGAAGAAAAACAAGTTTTAAGTAAAGGCTTCAACTACGCAGTGACACCAAAAACTATCCCCACAGAGGATATAATTTCGAACATCGAGGCATTCATTCACCAGAAGTCTAAGGAAGAAGCAGAGATAATGCGACAGGATGTAGCCCGCATCCTAAGAACCAGCAAACCACCAAAACCCAACATCAAACCCTCAGAAATCAAAGCGCTCAAAAACTTAAAAAGAAACAAAGATATTGTAATTTTACCCGCAGACAAAGGAAACGCCACAGTAGTAATGCACACAGATGAATACAAAAACAAAATGAAACAAATTCTCCAAGACAACACTTACAAACAAACTCAGAGGGACCCGACAACATACCTGGAAAAAACAACAAAAAGCAAAATCAAGGCCGCCAACTTAGGACAAGAAGTTGAAAAACGCATAATCCCTCGAGAAAAATCAAGCAGATGTCCCAAACTGTTTGGACTACCAAAAATCCATAAAGAAGAAGTACCTTTAAGACCTATAGTAAGTGCAGTGGATTCGCCTACCCAAAACCTAGAAAAATACCTAGCACAAATCATGCAACCAGCAAGTGAAACAGCCGACTCGTACGTCAAAAATTCCAAACATCTAACCAACATGATTCAAGACCTAAAACTACAAAAAGACGATATACTTGCCAGCCTAGATATCAAATCACTATATCCAAGTATACCAATCGACGAAGCCCTAGACCAAATAGCCATGAACGAGGATTTTCCACACTACGTCATCGAGCTCTCAGAACACTGCCTCAAGAACACCTACTTTTCTTACGAGAACAATATATATCGACAAACAGACGGTGCCCCAATGGGATCTTCACTTTCTCCAGTCGTCGCCAACCTGTTCATGAAATACTTCGAAACTGAAGCTCTGAAGAATGTCCAAATGAAGCCAACCTTTTGGAAACGATATGTGGATGACATTTTCATTATATGGCCACACGGTAGAGCGACCTGTTCTTAGAAGAGCTCAACAAAATACACCACCGAATACAATTTACACAAGAGGTAGAAACAAACGGTCAACTGCCCTTGACCTTTTAATTATAGAAAAAGACGACTTATGCATCGACTACACAGTTTACAGGAAACCAACTCCTACCAATAGATATTTAAACGCAGAGTCCCACCATCATCCTTCTCAGATACAATCAGTAGCCGATACTCTGATCTCCAGGTCCATCCAATTAACCAAATCCTCAAATCGCTCAGAAGAACTCCACAACATTAAAACAGCTCTGAAACAGAACAACTACAAAGAACACCACATCAGAAAGACTTCTAAGCGAGCTACAAAACCAACAACAAACAAGAAAGAGTACGATGAATCCAGACCGACAACTACACTACCATACATACATACAGTTATGGGCTACTATAAATTCACATGGTATGGTGTCAAGTAAATATTCAAACAGCTTAGAACCAGTGGCGAATAGGTTACCAGGTATTTCAATTAATTTTGTAGATGTTCACCACCACATAAATTTAATTACTAACACCTGCGAAAAACATCGCTTTAAAGTTGATACAGTTTTTACAGACATTTTTTCTAATATGCTATCTACTTGTGAGGCGAGAACTTAGATCGCCCTGAACTGAAGCAGATGCATTCTCGGACCAATCAGAACAATCGGATTCCAGAATTTAAAAGAGTAATGTTAACTTCACCCATAGCCGCAACCATGCAAAACTAACCCAAGCTAACCCAAATTTACAAAAAGAAATAATCATAACCTTAAAAAAATAAAAAACATCCCTCATCCTCGACGGGAATCGGACCCGGGCCGTCCTTATCACAAGTATAAAATCTGGCCACTGTACCACGAGACCTCTTGAGAGCATTTCACTGGACCGTAAAGACATGCGAAATTCTGATGAAGCGAATTGCGCACGTCTGGAATCCGATTGTTTTGATTGGTCCGAAAATTCATTACGTTTCAATTCAGAACGATCCAAATTCTCGCACTTGTGAGGCCCTTAATATAGAGGAGAGTAAAGCACGGATTTGCGGGCGACAAACTCGCAGATCTAATTTGAATCCGATTCAGTGAAAATTTATTTCAAAAAATTTATATTTATTCCATATTTAGACCATTTGATTCTTGCCTTGAGAGGAGCATAAAATCGCAGATTTTATGCAAGTGCATACAGTGGCTATTTTTTATGGAATGGATATATCTACTATCTACGGTCTCTAAAATCATTGCGGCAACTCTGGCGATTGTAAGATTATATCCACAGTCCACAATTTGTAAAGATGCCTCAGGATAATTTGATTAAAACGCAAAATGATTTCTACCACATTGCCTCATTTCCTCGGGTTTACAGCTACTTTTAAATTAAATTTCATATTCATGTACATTGTACCTGAGGTCTTTCGAAACAGAAAAGGGTATTTTTTCATTAATTTTGCAACTTGTAATTCTGATGTGAAGCTGCTAGATGCTGTAGCCCTATGGAATGAGATGACAGGCTTACTATTTTTTATATTCTAAGAAACTACTTTCTGATCCCTTTAGTTAATTTTCTGTTAAGAGGCGAGAAGCTATACAATGATGTACCGGGTGGTCAGTTAAGAAGGGCACTCGGCCATATCTCGAAAAATAATTATCCTAAAGACTTGCGGTAAAAAATTTTGTAACTAAAATGGCCAAGAGAAAACGCTGGAAATTATTTGTAAGTTTCTAAAATGACCACCAGGTGGCGTACGCGCTATCTGGAATTTGAAAAGTTGTTTTTTTTCCAAATTTTCACCCATTAGGAATACTTGAAATGCAGCTAGTTTTAAGGCTGAGACAAATTTGATTATTTTTTGTTAATAACTTTTTGCTCTATCTATTCAAATATAGTGGTAGGTGATGTTCAAATGTATTTCCAAACAAATGTCTATAACTTCAAAACGGCTCAACGGATTTCAACAAACTTAGTGTCGTTGAAAAGAGCTTTTCTTAAGCTATCAGTTGCTCTATGAACAAGCTGATTGCGATTGCTTACGTGACATAACCACAAATAAGACAGATTTTCTAAAAAATTTTAAATGCAACGATATCACTTTTTTTACAGCTAAAGATAGCCAAATGAGAGCTTAACATGTCAGTGGAAACCGCATCTCAATATCTCTTTCCTAATCTAAATTTATAAATAAAAGTAATTTAAAATACGAAAAAAAATTCATATTTCAGGAAATGTTTCGGTATATATGTCGTTTTTAATTCCTAATTATAGTTGTTTTACCACAATATATATTATTTCACTGCTAAAATGCCAATCTGATAAGAAGTTTATCTGGTTGTTTTGTTATTATTTATCGTGGTCGTTAAAAAAATTAAACTCCGTATATTTAAAGGTTTCTAACATATATTGTTGCTTCTCCTCACACTTTATCCAAACTTGAAACTGGTCCAAATTCTATTTTCTAGAGCCACAATTTGGAGTGTGTTTAAAAGCCAACAGGCTACAACAAGAACGAGGAACAATAACACTAATAAAACACTAAAAGCTACTTCTTTTTAACGCAAGAAGTACAGTGTTATTATAAAATATTTTATTAACGATAATTAATGAGGGCCTAAATGTTCGAAATGACGGCCATCTTGTTCAATGCAAGACTGGATTTTTTTTGTGTCGTCAGCACGCGTTCTTCGATTTCAGCCACTGAGATGCTACGAACGGCATTTGTGATCCGTTGAATCATATCTTCCCTTGTTGTGGGTCGGGTTACATAGACCAGATCTTTTAGTCGCTCCCCTAAATAAAAGTCTAAACAAGTTAGGTCCGGAGACCTTGGTGGCCATGAAAATAAACTTCCTCGTCCTATCCAGTTTTACAGGAAAGTCCTATTTAAGAAATCGCGAACTCTCGCTGTGTAATGAGCTCGGCACCCATCATGCTGAAATCACATATTACGACGAGTTTCGAGAGGGACATTTTCCAAAAGGACTGGAAGTTCATTCTCTAGGAGATTTAGGTAGGTGTCTCCATTAAGTCGTTCATTGAAAATCCAAGGGCCAACAATTTTACCGCCTATAATCCCGCGCCAAACGTTTACAGATCAACGACTTTGGTTTTGAATCTGCTGCATCCAGTTGGGATTTGTGTGTGACTAATAGTGCATATTGTATCTGTTTACGCTCCCATCGCTACGAAATGTGGCCTCATCTATCCATAAAATTCGTAAAAGAATCTCAGGATCCTCTTGAATCATATTCCATAGCCAGTGGCAATAATCTAATCTACGGTCGAAATCGTCGTTCGTTAATTCCTCGTGTAACGTAATGTGATATGGATGTAGCCTGCAAGAAAAACATAATTTTTTACATCCGTTATTTGTAAAAAGGTGTCACTTTAGGCTCTTGTTTTATAAAATATTATTAAACTAATCAGATTTTATCGATATAATTTCGAACTTATCTAAAAACCAATGAATGACGATTCTGCAATCTTACCGGTAATTACTTACTTGTGTTCCATCAGAATACTTAGAACAGTAGTTCGAGTTATTCCCAACTCCCTTGCAATTGCCCTGGTACTAGTGGTACTTATATGAGGACCAAATTGCAAATATGCCAAGACATTTATAATATTTTCTTCAGTTCGTGCTCTTCTCCTTCTTCTATATATAGGACGATGAATGCTTCTTGTTGTTCGAAAGCGATTAATGATTTTAAGAAAAACCTTGACAGTTGGATGACGCCTTTTAGGATACTCCACCGCATAGACTCTAGCGGCAACCGTTGCATTATCATTGCATTGAAAATAAGTACGAAACATATCAAACACTTCTGCAAGTGGAAAAGGCATACTTCTTTGCGAATAAAAACACCAAAATATGTCATACACTATAAATAGCTGCAATCTTAATATGATTGACAACTAGGCAACAACATTATAATGATTGCTGCTTTGTTTTCCAAAGCATATTTGATTTTTCAAAAAAGTTATAATTTTGTGTGGACGGAAAAGCAAATCAAACGTAATGAATGAATA
>MU190932.1:0-22120 GCA_016904865.1 Pissodes strobi
AGTGCAAATATTCTGTTTCGGTATTGTGGATAAAACTCTGTTTTAGTTAGTTCTATTATTTGCTATTTTATTTACACAGGGAAATACGGAATACGGAATAAGTATTCTATAATATTTATATTTTATTCGCCTTCAAGCTATTTAAAATACGCGACAATAGGCAACAGTGCGACGTTTACTTGCTTTTTAGCGGGGAGGCAGTTTCATGATTGGTCACAGGATATATTAAATACACTTTGACCCTAGACCAACACCTAATTTTTTTACATATTTTAAAATTTCGGCAGCGACTTGCTTTAGCCATTGGCGTGGAAATTGCAACTGTGTGGTTATTTATATTATTTGGTTTGCGTTTGTAGGGTCTGGTGATATATAGGTTTTGTCGATTTTGCAAATTCTCTTTTTTCACTAGAAAGGGGGTGTCCTATATAGTAGTTTAAGGCAAAAAAGTCGGAAGATCTGCTACATTTGAACCGAAAAAATGCCCTCAAAGTTCGAGTTTTGACACAAATTTTCAGCACCATTTCACAAAAGCACTAGAAATATAGACAAAACACATCTGAAAATCAATTGTCGGGTGAAAATATTAACTAGGATACACTTGCTTCGAACGAAAGACCTTCGTTTTGTTCCGGTCCTAATTTAAAGCGACTCAGCCCCATTAAACGAAATTAATTTTTACTTGTAAATATCCATCCTCCATTTTACTGTCAACTGTCACAATAGCCAAAAACAAAGATTTTTAAGAAGGCACACTGCTGCCAGACGTTTACTGTAGTTTCATTAGCAAAATTCATTAGAAAAATGGTGCGCTATAAGCGCAGCTTATACACTACCAGCTAGTCATCTTGCGGCGGCATCCTTTGATTTGGGAAAGTCAATAACCAAGTTTTGCAAATTTTAGAAGAGGATCATGACTCAATATTGTTTTAAACGCCTGCGCATCTGAATAATACTTTTGACAGTTCGTTTAATTTAAAATATGCTTTTTATCATCTAAAATTCGCTTAAAAACGATTTAAAAATGCACAATTGTATAAAAATCCGAAATTTCCGAACCTCTCAGGGCGATAGCCGAGGCTCCGGACGAATTTGTCATGTATTTTGAAGCGAAAATTCATTTTAAATTCAACTGTGGAACTGAACCGCTCAGGGCGCTGTGCCCGACACTCCAACTTTCCGATTTCGATAGAATTGACTAGCTGGTAGTGAATAAGCTGTGCTATAAATGTCTACTCTTTTTTTTATTTAGGTGAATGATTTTTTATGGCAGTAGCACATCCTATATTGCTCGACGAGCGGTATGTGTGCGAAGATGTTGATTCACACGGTTCTTGAATAGTTAGTTAGAGGAACAGATGTCCTGGGAGCATATTCGCATGTAACAGGCAAGATGTCCATTGATCGTTTCTTCATATGTGACGTGCACGATAGCTTTAGTCAAATGTCGTGACTGTTACATAGAATCAACAAATAATGCTTCAATTATTTTAGCACTTCATGCATGGCCCTCCGCTCGCTTCGATCGCTACGGGGGCTCAACAAACAGAAACTAACCAAGTGCTAACCAAAACTAACCCAAAATAAAAAAGGATAAAATAAAAATTTTGGGTTAGTTTTGGTTAGCACCTGGTTAGTCTCTATTTGTTGAGCCCCCATATAGAGGGCGAAGCGAGCGGAGGGCCTTGCATGAAGTGTTTAAATAATTGACGATTTATTAATTATTGAATATGCGTCCTGGGAGTGAGTTCCACAGTGATGCAGTGCGCCAGACAAAGGAGTTCTTGTAAAGCGATGTTCTAAGTATTTCCAGTTGTACGACAAACCGGTGCGCTCTTGTCTATCGTGACTGTCTGACAGGCGTTGTCAGGGGCGGGATAAGGCGGGCCAAATCCTGGGAACATCTGCCGTAAAAGTATCTGTAAAACAGGGATTTCTCGGTCACATGTTTGCGGTGTTTCAGACTATCCAGATTCCGGGTCACCGACGAGACGCACAACTCTCTTCTGAGCGGAATCCATCAGTAGCTTTAGAGTGTGCTCTGGCGTGGCACCCCAGATGTTTCAAATTCAAATTTATTTGTGTTCAAAACATACAAAAGTTCATACACACGTCATATAATACATAATACTAATAATATTAAATACAATATAAAATCATATCCACAATTAAAAAAAAATCACTATGAACTAGATTACACACAAGATTCAGTCTAGGGTAGTATAAACGAAAAAATAAAAAGAGAACACTATACATACAATATATTTAGAAAATTATTTGGTCGTTTGTAAATTCCTATATCTCATAGTATGCCTTATCAATTAGGAAAGCTTTTATTTGGAGCTTAAATTTATTTATGTCTAGATTTCTAATATTCTCAGGTAATTTATTACAAAATTTTGGACCATAAAAATTCCAACCATTTGCTGACCTGTTCAACCTTAGATAGTCTGCATCAATGTTGTTTCTAAAACGAGTCATATGAGTATGTGTATGTACATGAAAATTATATTTAGAGATGTTCTTTTTAACATACATGAGACACTCGAAAGTAAAAAGAGAGGTTAAAGTAAGAATTCTATTTTCCTTGAATAGTGGTTTACAATGAGCTTGGTTGTTCGTTCACACCAGATATAACTCGAACTGCTGCTTTTTGAAGTCGAAAAACAGGTAACTTGTTACCACAATGACCCCACACTAATATGGAGTATTGTAAGTGAGTTTGAAAAAAGGCAAAGTAAGCCATACACAGCATCTCCTTTGAAACACTTTTTCTCAATTGGCGTAGTAGATGAAGGTTTTGAGAGAGTTTACTGGAGAGGTGTTCCATATGTGATACCCAAGTCAGCTCGTAATCAACATGAAGGCCCAACAGTTTAACTGGACCGGTAGGCACAGTTTCTTTTCTGAGTGAAACTATTAAGTTTTGGATTATGTCTTCATTAAGTTTGAGTTTATTAGAGGAAAACCATTGTTCTGCAGTATTTAGTGCATTTGTTCGAGCAATATATAATGAACTTAGGTGTGTGAGCAATATTCTAAGCCCGGTCTTATTTGCGCTTTATAAAGTAAGAGCAACTGCTGCGGTGTATACATTTTTTGTTGCGAAATAGCATACCAAGCTTCTGGGAGGTTGATTTTGCGACGTTAGCAACATGGTCATGCCATGACATATTGCTGTTGACCGAGACCCCCAGTAGTCTGATTGAATGAAGATGAAGGGATGGTCGATCCTGCCAAAATGATATCATTGCCCGCCGTATGGTAAACGTGGCTGCTTGGATGATTTTTTAATGTCCATTTGCATTCACTCATCGGAATAAAAGGGACACTCATTCGATTACACTATTCCTTTGTATGTATATATTCGTCAAATATTTCACTTCATACATGGCCCTCCGCTCGTTTCGGGGGCGTTACCAAACAAACCTAACCCAAACTAACCCAAGACATGCCCAAATGAGGAAAAACAAACTAAAAAATATTTGCATTTTCGACTGACAAATTTCAATTTTTTTTTCCGGCATGTCTTGGGTTAGTTTTGTTTGGTTGCGCCCCCGAAGCGAGCGGAGAGTCATGCGTGAAGTGGAATATTAAATATACTTAAATAGTAAACAAACACTGTTATTCCCCATAAGAAAATGTGCAACTTTTGGAAACACTGTGCCAGGCCCCCGGTGTTGGTTACTAAAATTTCATTATTTTCACGTTACAATTACGATATTTTCACGTTGCACCTGGGAAAGTCGTAGTGGAAGTTTGCACTTCTAGGGCAATTAATGCTCAAAACGCGGATATTTTTTCGTCTCAAATGTGGCGAATCTTCCGATTTTTTTGGCTTAAGCTACTCTATAGGACACCCCTTTTCTAGCGAAAAAAAAAAGAAAATTTGCAAAATCGACACAACCTATATATCATCAGACCCTTAATTTGATGATATCTTCAAAGATTTTTAACCTTTCTTATATTTTTCTTGCATTTGGTGATTATTATACGCGGTTAACTAATTTTTATATGTTTCGGATAACTCTCTTAACTGAACTCTCTAAATTACAATTTTTATTACAAAACAATTCCGAACGTTCTATAAAGAGCGTTATACAAACATTAATACAATCATTTAAGTTATATTTTGCTTTAAAACGATTAAAAATGCCGTATCAAAACAGTGTATTAAATTTTAAAACATGTAGGTATTAATTAAATCCGAGGATCACCGCGGAAGTTTGGCATTATCGATATCTGCAAATAATGATGTCTGATCGCTTGGAAATGTAAACAGTTTTATCTCCCCCTTCCTAGATCTGTTGTTTTTCATTCATGGTAATGAAATTTTGTAATTTATTCAAATTGGGCGCGGCGAAGTTGTAATTCGGATTCGATACCCCAAAAACCATAAAGAACCGTTGAAGAAACTAACTGGATCTTTTTCTTGTCAAAACTACTATCTCGGTGAGCTATACATAGGTTTTTAAAGTTGTGTTTTTTTGTAGGTTAAAAAACGAACTCTATAAAACTGAAGAGCGAGTTACTCTGCATACATGTCCTGAAAGTCTTTACAATGCTGACCAGAAAAGTAATTTAAAGCAACATGTTACGGTTCATAATAGAGACACAAGCCAGTTAGAGAAATATTCTCCAAGACGTCGCATGAAAAAGCAACAGATTGAGCATCAAAGCAAGTACGAAAAGGGTTGGCATAAATGTCCAGAATGTCCGTATAAATCAACCAACAAATACCATTTGTCAGCGCATGCCATAACTCATAAGCCTGCTGATCAAATCGAGTGGTTTCAGTGTTTAAAATGTTCGTTTAAAACAAAGTATAAAGGATATTTAAAAGTCCATTTCAATACACATAAGCCTTCGGATCAAATCGAGTGGTTTCACTGTTTAGAATGTTCGTTTAAAACAAAGCGTAAAACAAATCTAAAACTCCATTTAAATACCCATAAAACTGCCGATCAACATAGTTTGGACTGGTTCCGGTGTTCGGATTGTTCATATAAAACCCTTCGAAAGGATAGTTTCAAGATGCACCAGCTGACACATCAAGGCGAAGACGCAGAAAGTTGGCATAAATGTCCAGAATGTCCCTTTAAATCAACCAAAAAAAGTGATTTATCAAGGCATATCATAATTCATAAACCTGCTGATCAAATTGAGTGGCTTCACTGTTTAAAATGTTCGTTTAAAACAAAGCGTAAGGCAAATCTAAAACTCCATTTAAATACACATAAAACTACCGATCAACAGGACTGGTTCCAGTGTTCAGATTGTTCATATAGAACCCTTCGAAAGAATTCTTTCAAGGTGCACCAGATTAGACATCAAGGCGAAGACGCTAAAATTTGGCATAAATGTCCAGAATGTCCCTTTAAATCAACCCTCAAAGGTAATTTGTCAAACCATGCCTTAGTTCATAAGCCTGATGATCAAATCGAGTGGTTTCACTGTTCAGAATGTTCGTTTAAAACAAAGCGGAAAAAATCTCTAAGCCGTCACATAAATACATATAGAAGTGCCAATCAACATAGTTTGCATTGGTTCCAGTGTTCGGATTGTTCATATAGAACCCTTCGAAAGAATTGTTTCAAGGTGCACCAGATTAGACATCAAGGTGAAGACGCAGAAGGCTGGCATAAATGTCCAGAATGTCCCTTTAAATCAACCAAAAAAGGTAATTTGTCAGCGCATATCATAATTCATAAACCTGCTGATCAAATCGAGTGGTTCCACTGTTTAGAATGTTCTTTTAAAACAAAGCGGAAAAGATATTTAAAAGGTCATATCAACACACATAAAACTGCTGTTCAACGTAGTTTGGGTATGTTGCATTAATTAGGCATCGAGACGAAGACGCAAAAGTTTGGCATAAATGTCCAGGACTGTCCCTATAAAACAATACACAAAAGTAATTTATCAGCCCATACGATAATTCATAAGCCTGCCGATCAAATCCAATGGTTTCGTGGTTTAGAATGGTCATTTAAAGCAAAGAGAAAAATGCTCTACAATCTACAATACCACTTACATAGCAAAATAAAAAAAAATGGTGTAAAATTTAGTGTCTGAATTAGGGGCTCGAGTATTCGATGTTGTAGTCTGTAATGGCCCCCGAAAATTGACCTAAAAATCCCATTATATATTAGGTTATTAGTGAATGTTAGTCACTAAGTGATTGTGTAAATCATTGTCACTTAATTTTGTTTTTAAATTTTAAATTAGTTGTAATCCTCAAATAGGAGCTATTTATTTTGTTAATTTCTTTGTTTTATCAGTAAAATTTGTACATATACCTACGAATGTGTTTTTTTTTGTGATTTGCAATGTGTTTTATTGTATGGTTTTTGTTCCCCTAAAAACTTATTATTTATACCTAATAAACAAATGGGTTCTAACTAGGGAACTAGGGAGTTAAATTTATTTTCCAAAGTTTTAGATAGGTATGATTTTCAACTTATGAAAGTAAAAAATTGAAATATTCAATTATTGAGCTAAACAAAGTGCCTTGTATCATATTTAGACCTGCTCTGGCATACACTAAAAAATCTAACATATCCCAATAACTATTAAGTTGCAGAAATTTTATTCACTGGGCAATTAACTAGCGAAATATCATGCCCAACAGTATAATTGAATTTTAAATAGCTCGCCTTACCGGTAAATCGTATCCATTTTTCTATATAGGATTTTAAAACTACCCTTTTTCTAAAAATCCAGAAGGGGTACCAAAAATACCCCATTTCAAGATGAGCGTAATTGTTGCACAAAAATTAATTTTTAACTCGCACCGGCACGAGTCATTCAGCACTCAGCTTCTGAGTAAATCGAACATGACATCACCCATCGATCTGGAAATGTCCTATCACCAAACGCCAAATCCCACCTTTCTTCGTAGTCCCTCGTTCCTGGACGTCGCTATTACTAGGGGAGCGATACAAACTACACAATTACAGGAGCTTAACGACCTAAACTCGGACCACCTTCCAATCAGGATTGGCCTGTACTGCAGGGTCCCTGTGGAAAATGACACCGTCATTTCGTACAGGAATACTGATTGGAGGGATTTCCGAGCTAGGCTCAACGAGTTAACTGTCGTCCCTGAACAAATAGCGACTGTCCAGGAGCTTGAAAACGAGGTAGATCAACTAACTTTGAATATCCAGCGCATCCGCGATGCTATGTGTCCTAGAGTCACTCTGCACCCTAGAACAGAATCCCTTCCCGAACCTATCCTCGATCTCATCACCTATAGAAATCGCTTTCGACGAAGATGGCAGAGAACCCGGACTAGACAGGGCACCGCTCAAATCAACGCACTGACGGAGGAAATAAGGATGAAAATCCGGGAACACCGTAACAATGCGTGGATGGCTTACATAAATACCATCAACAGGGAGGACGGCTCATTGTGGAAGTTGGCCAAGCGAGTCCGCGGAGGCATGACGCAAATTCCTGCAATTAGGCATCGCGACCTTGACATAACTGATGAGCAGGGAAAAGCGGAGGCCTTCGCGGATTACTTGGAAGGCGTCTACAGTGAGGCGCCCGACACCCTGCCCGAGCAGGAACGCATTAGCGCGGCCGTAAATATCTTTAAACAACGTAAATATCCTATCCCCCCGTCAGTGCTTGACAAGATGAGAATAACGCCAGCGAAAATCCGCAAAATACTAGTCATCTTCCAAGAAATAAAGCTCCCGGCCCGGACAACATTCCGAATATAGTCCTGAAAAACTTACCCAAGAAAACACTTATCCAGCTAATGCATATAGTTAACGCCGTAATCAGACTGCAACATTTCCCTCGATCCTGGAAGTTAGCGTGCGTCATTCATTTCCCTAAACCGGGAAAAGACCCAACCCTGCCATCCTCTTACCGCCCTATATCCCTGTTGAGCACCCTCGGGAAGGTAGCTGAAAGGCTTATCTTGTCGAGGGTTAACAGGATAGTAGAAGAGCTCAATATACTTCCGAACGAGCAATTTGGCTTTCGCGGGCAACATGGCACCGTCATGTTGGCCGCGAAAATAGCCACTGACATATACAAGGGTTTTACTAACAAACAGTCGACAGCACTTTTGCTGCTCGACATCGAAAAGGCATTCGACAGGGTGTGGCACGATGGGCTGCTGTACAAACTGTTGGCAAAGTACAGGATGCCACTGTACTGGGTAGCGCTCATCGGGTCATACCTTGCCGGTCGCTCTTTTGTCACTCGAATTAGCCACCACAACTCGCGCAGTAGAAGATTGCTTGCGGGGGTGCCACAAGGTACAGTAATGTCGCCGCTACTCTTCAATCTTTTTATAGCAGATATTCCGTCTTGTCCTAATACCCACAAAGCCCTTTTTGCCAACGACACGGCAATCTATTCCCTCGATCCTAAAGCGGAAGTGGCAAAATCTAAATTGGTCGAACACTTGAGTGTACTTATGCCCTATTACGAGAGATGGAAGGTCACCTTAAATACAGCTAAGACTGAACTCATCCTGACAACATGTAAGAGGAAGGACGTCGACGTCACTCCTCTTGTAATAGGGAATAATGCAATACTACCAAAGACCCAAGTTAAATCTTAGCATTATATTTGACAAAAAATTAAACTTTAGCAATCACTTTCGAGCTATTGCAGCTAAAAATGCCTATATCAAAAAAGGACTTAATATGTTGATAGCGGGCAGATCCTTTTTAAGCCCAGCTAATAAGCTTATTTTGTATAGAACAGTAATTAGGCCGGCTCTGTTCTACGGTGCTCCGGTCTGGTGTTCGGCGGCTAAAACTCATAAACGGAAACTCCAGATGATCCAAAACTGTTACCTGCGAGCGGCGTTTTCCTTAACTCTGAGAGACCGAGTCCGGACTGAGGACCTGCATGCTTGGGCAAAAATGGAGTACGTCGATGAATTCATTGACACCCTGGCATGCAGGTTTTACGCCGGACAGATAAGAGGATCGCCGCTTACAGCAAATATTGCCGACATTAGATACAACCCGGAGCGCCGTATAATACACGGCACGATCTATCGGGAAATTACCTTGTTCTATCAACAACTAATGCCTCCCTAGACTCAATTTCCCTAGGGCATATTAACTTGCATCATAAAAATCGCATCTAATATCTAAAACCATGAACTAACTTTCGAAAACAGTCTATTTCTAACTTTTCAAATTTCACAAAGTATCAGAAGGGCAGGAGCACATCGCCCAACTGGGTAGTATGAGCGACCTGCCTCCTGATTGGCTAGCTCACCGTGTTCGGACACGGGGGCCGGGCCTGACAAGGGACATGCGAAGCATATAAATATGCAGCAGCAGTACCTTAGCCATTCATTTCAGCACATGCCACGGAAGCGTCCATGTCTCCGCAGTCGGACCGTGAAATTCGATTCATGCGATCTAATACTATTCAATTGCTACTGTAACAGGCCTACGCCTAGTAAGCCTATACACACGTGTAAATACATCTTGTATATATATTCTGTATATACTTATTTTATGTTGTATAGTGTGCTTGTCCATTTTAACATTATGATTCCCTGCTCACGAGCAGTTTTAAACAGGGTTTTTCATTGTTTTTCCCTGTGTTTCCCCCAGGCAATAACATATACCCCATTTTACAAGCTTTTTCATCAACCAAGAGCTTTATACAATTCTGAGAGTAATAACGGCTTTGAAGGGTCCGCCCAAAGAAAGCGAAAACAAAAAGCAGTACCACATAACCTAGTAAACTAAATAGGCTAAGATCATATATGTAATAAGAATATATCGCTCATTATGCCAATTACGTGAAGCCAAGACTAAAGGACGAATGTATATGAACTAGGCATAAGTCGGTCTACTCGGGAAACCGGTTCGAACTGCGCATGTCACGGATTCTTGCCAATAAGATATTAGGAGGCAATTTCTACGTTTTGAATGCACGTGAAGAAAACATATTCCACTTTTCATTATCGTCAAAACGAATATTTACGGAATTACGGTTAAATTGTATTTGGTTAGCTACATTTTCCATTACTTTTATTAGCAATAATATTCCTTTTTTAGGAAAACTGAAATTACGAACTTAAAACACATAATAAGAGTAGTTTAAATACTTGGAAATTTCCGGTAATAAAATTATTGTATACGAATACAGTAAAGATTACATATAAATATAGCAATGCTTCTTTCCACGCATTTTTGAGGACATAATTTGCTCTATAATCGATAATATAACGCCACGAGAATAGGAAGCAATATTCTTGTGATAACGCCAGAATAACAAACTTGTAACAAAATACAAACAAAGCAATTACAATTCGATATTCAACATGGCCGGTTTTATTTTATTACCGCGACGACGACGACGTCAGCGTAGACAACGATGCTTGCGCTGTAGCCAATAAACGTGTTTATATCCGATTTTGCGCATATCTACCGGTTTCCTAACGAGTCAGACTTATGCGAAATACCTACGGCGAAAACATATCCATCTCTCTGTGTCGGTTACACGTCCAACTCATTGCATAAAGGGTCAATGCGCGATATATTCTTTTTATATATATGGCTAAGATCAACCCCCACTAAGGGTGTCAGCTGCTGTTAGCAATGGCGTTGATCGAACAACGCCACGCACATAACATGCGCTTGTATTACTTGTTAATATAGACATATTTAGACTAGGCATGTAGTTATAACTTGTTAATAACTAAAAATAAAGACAATTAATTAATAATAATCACCCATCGCATGAGCACAAACTTAAATTTAAAAAGCATACCTAAAATTTAAATTTAAAAAAATCTCACAGTACTCAGTTTAATAAAATTTTGAATCAAATCTTAGAAAATATCCCTTTTCAAAATGTATATCTTGTAAGACGGAGATTCGTTTAAAAACCCCAATCCACTTTGAGGTAGGGATGCGCGATACGATACGATATTCCAAAGCATCCACAAAGTCAATATACCATAGTATATATAGTATACTGACCGTGAAGTATACATACTTTTACGTCCGATACTCGACATTTAGGACCGATACTTTGCTTTGCGATACATTGCAAGTATCGATATATTTGTGTTGTATCGATACCTTACCATCTGGGTAGCGATATTTTAGTTCATAGTGCACTTGTGAATGCATGCAGTTTAAAGACTTGCAGTTGGCAAGTATATGGCCCTCCGCTCGCTCCGGTGCTCAAGAAAAGGAAACTAACCAAGTGCTAACCCAGAAAAAATCAAAAATGAAGAAAAAAAACAGTTTACTTGAAAAAAACCAAAACCGACGGTATTTGAACCCGGGTCGCCGAAGTGAAGGGCATTATAAGATCCTTTACACAAATAGTGCACTATATAAAAATCGGCCTTTGCTATTGGTCGATCCGCATGGCCCTCCGCTCGCTACGGGGGCTCAAGAAAAGGAAACTAACCAGGTGCTGACCCAAACTAACAGCCGATCTCTTGGCACTTCTTCCACCAAACCGAGTATCCCTGCTGATATGGGACTTGAATGCCACGCACGCCGAATGGCGCGGCGTAACTAACAGCAGGGGTAGATTGTTCAAGGGAATAATCAATAATAACCTGGAAATGTCCTATCATAGAACACCTAATCCCACTTATCTCCGTGCAGCCTCGTTCCTGGACATTGCCATCACTCGGGGAATTATCAGGACTTCTCAACTGCTAGAGATTAACGACCTCAACTCTGATCACCTTCCAATCAAGATTAGCCTATACTGTAGAGTCCCCTTATCTAATGACACCGTCATTTCGTATAGGAATATCGATTGGAGGGTGTTCAGGGCACAGCTTAATGAGTTGACTGTGATCCCCGAGCAGCTGACAACAGTCCAGGAGCTAGAAACCGAGGTGGAAACTCTCACGTCAAATATCCTGCGCATCCGTGATGCTCTGTGCACTAGGGTTGCCGTGCACCCTAGCACCGAATCCCTCCCTGAACACATCCTGAATGTTATAACCTTTAGAAATCGCTTTCGACGGAGATGGCCAAGAAACCGGACACAAATGGGATCCGAGCATCAATGCGCTGTCGGAGGAAATTAGGGTGAAAATACGTGAGCATAGAAACCAGATGTTGCTAGCTTATAGCAATACAATCAGCAGGGATGACGGTTCCCTATGGAAGCTGGCCAGGCGAGTCCGCGGAGGCACAGCACAAATGCCTGTGATAAGGCATCTAGGCCGAGAATTCGGCGACGACGCCGGAAAAGCTGATGCTTTCGCGGATTACCTGGGCAGCGTCTATAGCGCGGCGCCTGACACCCTGCCAGAACAGGAGCTCTTTACGCGTACTGTAAACACATTCCGGCAATGTAAATACCCTATTCCCCCGTCAGTACTTGATGGACTGAGAATCACTCCAGCGGAAATCCGCAAAGCTCTTAGACGTCTTCCGAGAAATAAAGCTTCCGGCCCGGATGGTATTCCGAATTCAGTCCTGAAAAATCTACCGCAAAAAAAACATCATCCAGTACATGCACATAGTGAATGCGGTTATTCGACTACAACATTTCCCTGCATCCTGGAAAATAGCGTGCATAATACACTTCCCGAAACCGGGGAAAGACCCGGCATTACCTGCATCTTATAGGCCTATCTCTCTTCTCAACACCCTCGGGAAGGTGGCTGAAAGGCTAATCTTGCCGAGGGTAAACAACGAAGTAGATAAGCTTAAGATTCTCCCACAGGAGCAATTCGGCTTTCGCGGACAGCATGGCACCGTCATGCTGGCCGTGAAAATAGTGACCGACGTCTACAAAGGTTTCAGGAACAAACAGTCAACCGACCTCTTACTACTTGACATCGAGAAGGCTTTCGACAGGGTGTGGCACGATGGGTTGCTGTACAAGTTGTTGGCAATCCACAACATGCCCCTGTACTTGACAGCACTCATCGCGTCATACCTCGCCGGGCGAGCCTTCACGACTAAAATAGGCAATAAACTCTCAGCCAGTAGGAACCTACTCGCGGGGGTGCCTCAAGGAACTGTATTATCGCCGCTATTGTTCAATCTTTATATAGCAGATATCCCGTCATGTCCAAATACCCACAAAGCCTTATTTGCTGACGATACAGCAATTTATTCCCTTAATCCTCAAGCAGAGGTGGCTAAGGAAAATCTCTGGGAACACATGGATATTCTCGTTCCATACTATGAGAGGTGGAAGATAACGCTCAGCCGCTCTAAAACCGAGCTCATGTTAGGAAACACTCCTATACTTCCACAACCGAAGGTGAAGTATCTAGGCATCACCCTAGACAACAAACTTAATTTTAGCCGGTATATACAGGCAATATAATCAAAAAATGCAATGGTAAAAAGGGAACTAACATCATTTGTGACAGCCAGGTCATTCCTTAGTCCTGGTAATAAACTAATCCTATACCGCGCCATCATCCGGCCAGCTCTCCTCTACGGCTCACCAGTCTGGTGTTCCGTAGCCAGGACTCATAAAAAGAAATTACAGGTTATGCAAAACAACAATCTCAGAGCTGCATTTTCTTTAACCCTACGATACCGCATCAGAGTAGAAGACCTGCATGCGTGGGCGAAGATGGAATACATCGAAGAGTACATCGACGCCCTCGCATGTAGGTTTTTCGAAAGGCAGATCGCGGGTTCCCCGCTCACTGCCAAAGCAAATGAACGCTATGATCCCGAAAATCCAGTTTCCCGTGATATCTCATTATATTATAAACAGCTCATGCCTACATAAGACAGGAACCTTTGGGAATCATAGTTCGAAAGGCTACTTTCGAAAGTACTCGAAAACTATCCCTTTAAGCTCATTTTAACATCTAACTTTTTCAACCGTGTCAGGAGCACAGAAACGCAATACCCATCTGGTAACTTGCGCGCTCTGTCTCCTGCCTGGCCAATCCACTTCGCGGCGTTCGGATGCGTGGGCGGGGCTTGTTAAAGGAGCTGGCCGGCGTATAAATACGCACTCTTGCCGATCACAACACATACGATTCCTAGCCACTGAAGCATCCGTGTCTCCGTAGCCGATACCGTGAGACTCGTTCTAAGCGACCTGATATCATTACTATACCTGAATAGACTTAACACAGTTAAGTCCCAACTCTCTTGTTCATAGCTTTTTTTGTCTTAATTGCATGTTGTAAATGGTAATTTTAGCATTATGACGCCCTGTTCCATCAGAACAGTTTTAAGTAGGGGTTTTCCATAAATTTTCCCTACATTCACCCTCCTTTCTATGCATAAATCATGAAGCATGTACACTTAAACAGCAGGCTTTATGCCAATCATAGCAAATCTTAGGATATTGAAGGGGTAACCCACGAAAATTGCAGCACAACCTAAACAGTACCTCACGCCTCGTAATTAAGTAGGTTTGTTATCGACCCCCTAAGGGTGCCACTATCTGCTGGCCACTGGCAGTGAGGTAACACTGCCCGGCATAACAGCAGAGTAGATCAATGTGAAATTGTCATGCCTAAGCTAGTTGTGTAGTTATTAATCATTGTAATATCAAATCAATATATTCCAAGTCCAAGACCCAAACTAACCCAAGACGTACCCAAAATCAAGAAAAAACTGTTTAGAAACATAATCTTAAAAAAAAATAAATAAAAAAAGCAACGGGGTTTGAACCCGGGCCATCCAGGTGAGACTTAGTTGTCTAAACCCCTACACCACGAGAGCTCTTGACAGAAATCGATTGCATCACGAAGACATATTGTGATACGAGATGGATCGACCAATAGGAGAGGTCGATTTTTACATAGTGCACTATTTGTGCAAAGGATCTTAAAATGCAAGTGAAGGCTAACCATGCAGACCCCTAGACCATCTGCTGACTTGCAACAAACAACTGGTTGCATCACGAAGACATGCATCACCTCATGTAGCTAGCCAATTACAGGCCACTCATTCACAAGTGCACTATAAACTGAAATCTAGCATCCGGAAATATTTTATTTATGTCTAGGGCCTATCCCATAACTCGGAGCAGGTTTGCGCAGTCAACTTTTTTCATGTACTTCGTGATGTAACCAATCGTTTGTATGTCTCTGATGGTCTAGAGGTCTGCAACCGTCCGTTTATTTTAAGGTTATATTTCTAAACAGTTTTTTTCTTGATTTTGGGCATATCTTGGGTTAGCACCTGGTTAGTATCCTTTTCTTGAGCCCCCGTAGCGAGCGGATAGGGCCATGCGAAAAGTGAATTTAGGCAACCCACATTACTACTGACTGCTGAGAGTTATGGAATAGTCCCTAGACGTAAGTGAAGATTTTTGGTCGAAGCGGTTAGCAATATTTACTGCCTACTAGCAAATACCCATTTCACGCAACCTTTATTCTTCCTTTGCTATATCTTGCGAATATGTTAAGGTCTCTATCAGTGTTTCAGATTCAATCTTGGTCGATTTTCTAAACAAACAGAGATGTGCTCGTAGGCACCATAATTAACCATAGGGGCTAGTTCTAAAGTCATTTTGTAAAAAAAACAAAAAGCTTTAGCATTATATGAATATTTTAATAAGTTATTTTACCTGAAAATAACTGGAAGCTCATAAATAAACAAATTATAAACATTAAATAATTGTACGTATAGTCAGTGCTACGATATGAACAATATCAGTCGAGGCAAAGTATCGACCTTGAAGAATATGACAAGAATAAGACTCTTAAAAATTAAAGCATTGCGTAAACAGTTGTAATACTAAACAAGTATATGATTATAAGCATAACCTTGAAGCTATGTACAGTTAAATGCTCATTAAAGTCCTTGCGGAACTGCTACGTATGACTGTATGAGGTCAGTTAGCTGAGATAACTTTGATATGAAATACAGTAAATATACAAGCAATAATAACAGGATAAATATTACCTTAAAGTCCACCTATAAGCTACTATGTACACTATGTTCACCAATTGACGAGCAACGTTCAATTCGTTCAGCAGCACAGGAAAAGTCACTTTAAACACTTATTAAGTCTCTGTTGTAGCTTCTATGTACAATGTGGTTCAATTTCTTGCAAATAAGAAGGACTTGAATGTAGTGGTTCGAGATGGTATGTAGTTATATATACATATGGCATGACACGGATGCCCTTGTGAATGCGGTTTTATACACGCAAAAATGATTGTAAAACATGCTATGCAGGTAGCATAGGTAAGCTGAAATCCGCGTAGGAAATAGCGTTGGTGATATCTTTGTAGTGTAATAAAACTTGAGAGAATGGTTGCAGACTAGTGCAGAATAATCCTTATGTTAGAATAAGGCCAGATTATAGCAACCCAGTGTTATACTCTGATAAAGAATGTTGAATGTCCATGGACAAGCCCAAGGGAACGCTAGCACAGCGATGGTACCGCGTTTAAGAGAATGTGAATGTAAACATCTGTGTTTACTTACTTGAGGTATTGGTTAGAAACAAGACTCTATTAATATTGAGAACCCCATGGATGAGACCAATGGGAATGCCAATACAGCGAGGGTACCGCGTTACTTGAGATTCGAGACGAGACTCGATTGTTTGTGGTTGAGACAAGACTCTAATGTGATGAACTCCCATGGGCGATTGTCATGGGGCGCTAGTACAGCGATGGTACAGCGTCTTACTTGAGAGAGAGTGATTGCAAACATGGTGCCGATAAATACCTTTTTGTATGCTTTCCATGGACGAGACCAATGGGGACGCCAGTATACAGCGTCATACTTAGATTGATGATAATGGCAGACAGGGTGCCGATAAATACCTTACTTGTAGGCTTGAGACGACGATGACTATGGCTGGATTCCACAATTCACTTAAGTAGAGAACTAGAGGAATTATGAAGTCTCCAAACGTGAAAACTTTCCGGCATGGCGACTGGGCGCCATGCCGGCAGGGACAAGGGTACTTGGGTGAGAGTCGAGATGCTACTTCATACTGAATTCTAGAACGGTAGAACGTGAACTAGATCAACTCGAAGGAGTTGTTAACGCCCCTTGTCACCGCCCCTTCTGGCGGGATAATCTACATTACTCCGGAAATAGAAAGGCAATAATATAAATATAGAGATATTGTGTAAAAAGTTAGCATGATCATGGCCGGTTGTCTAAATTAATATTATGAATTTTAATACAAATCCGGTTGAAATCTGATGACTAGTTTTCATGAAATTCGATTATTAAAGATCGGAATTTTGCTTACCCCTAAATAATCCTAAAACTTCCTAGTTATAATGCTTGGAAGTTTTAGGTTGGATGATGTGGCTATCCTGTAGGATGCGTTGTGATTGGTCGACTAGGCGTAGGATACGTGGACGGGTTCAGATAAGTAAACGTGGTTACAACAGATGGCGCTGGTAATATCGCCGGGATACCATTTTAAGATCCCTTACACAAATAGAGCACTACGTAAAAATCGACCTCTCCTATTGGTCGATCCGCATGGCCCTCCGCTCGCTAAGGGAGCTCTAGAAAAGGAAATTAACCAGGTGCTAACCCATACTAACCCCAAATCAAGAAAAAACTGTTTAGAAACACAATCTTAAAAAAGTAATTAAATAAAAGCAACGAGGTTTGAACCCAGGCCGTCCAGGTGAGATCCAGCCATCTAAACCTCTCAACCACGAGAGCTCTTGACACAAAGTGATTGCATCACGAAGACATTGTATTGTATTTCTTTGTAATACGAGATGGATCGACCAATAAAAGTGGCCGATTTTTACATAGTGCTCCATTTGTGTAAAGGATCTTAAAAAGCGTCGGGATACAGCGGCTTTTGTAAAAAGCGCTGTGATTGGTCAGATGCCTCTCGAGACTGCTTTGCTTTTAGCTTTTTAGACTAGCTGACACAGTGGATAAACGTTGTAAATGAGCGATGGCGTTAGTAGTATTGCCATGGATTTTAATTTCTTTGAAATGCGAGGGCAGTGGCGTGGAATGTTAAAATTGTACAAAATGAAATCGTTAGATTTGAACGCGTGTTCAAAATGGTTTTTGAACAATCAGCTGAGTGAAACACCGATATCCACTGCAGACCTTATTTTTGGAAATATCCGCCCGAATTCTCCCGTCTGACGAGTTCTGGGCTCACACATTTGTGTTTTTGTCACCTCATGCATGGGCCTCCGCTCGCTTCCCTTGCTACTGGGACGCAGCCGACAAAAACTGACTAAAACTAACCTAAGCACAAAATGAAGTAAAACGCTTTCTACAAACATAACCTTAAAAAATAAACAAGTCTTATCAGTGGAATCGAACCCGAGCCGCCATATCAGAGACGCAGCATTCTAACCACTAAGCCACGAGGCTCGCTGAAAGCAATATGCTGGGCCGTAAAGACATCTATTTGTAAGAAATATGAAGGACGGCGGGTATTTCCAAAAAGAAAACAAGAAGAATCGAACTTAGACTTTCTTTTCTAGAGTAGGGTGTGCGTACACACCCTTAATATCGTCCCGGAAGCTTCGCGTTTGCGTATTATGTTGTTCAAATTTGAAATGTTAGTTAACTACTGATCTATACGAATGGGTAAGCAATATCCTTTCACCAAAATGGCTAATTTACGACGTCAAAATGTAAACAAACTCTAGCAAATCTCGGGATGATTGCGTTTGCGCACTGTGACAATGCTTATTGTAATTCGAGAACGTGAGCAGGTCCGTACTTATAAATTTATTTTGGTATAATAGTTTTGATTTTTGTATAATAGTTTTGATTTTCGTATCAAAACTTCTTCAGTACATAGTACATTACTAAATTCACTTGGAAGACAACTCTCATCAATCACATGCACAAACATTGTTATTTGGTAAAAATCTCAATGAAAAACTAAGTTTGCACCATATAATGCCTAAATCATTTGAGTAAATCATAGATAAATACCATGGATGAATATATATGTGTTCATTGGGTTCTTTTGGCGGCTTAAAAGCAAATACCAGACAAAACAGAATAAAATACACGAGCGTCTAGAGATCAGGCGTAATTTTCGATGCAGCGAAACGAATAATAGGTATTATTATGGCTTTGCATGACCCTTCACTCGCTACGTGGCTCAATCAACAATAACTAACAAAGTGCTAACCAAAACTAACCCAAACTAACACAAAATTAAGAAAAGAAGGTAAGTTATTAGAAAACAATAAACAAAACATCGAACCCGCAGCGCATGAATGACAGGCAAGCACTCTGCCTACTACACCAACGAGGCGTGCGTTGTAGAAGTTTTGCTAAAACGTAGATACATGGATTCGTTTCGCCGCATCGAAAATTACACTTGATAGACGCTTCTTAAAATACGAGGTTAACAGATCGCGATATTTCAGTTCGTAGTGCACTTGTAAATGCATGCGATTTATCGACCTGCAATTGGCAAGTATATGGCCCTCTGCACGCTTCTGGGCTCAAGAAAAGGAAACTAACCAAGTGGTAATAACCCAAGCAATATCCAAGAAAAACCCAAAAATCAAGAAAAAAACTGTTTACTTAAAAAAAAACAAAACCGACGGGATTTGAACCCGGGTCGCCGAAGTGAAGGCCAACCATGCAGACCCCTAGACCATCTGCCGACTTGCAAATAACTGGTTGCAGCGCGGAGTCATGCGTCACCTCACGTAGCTAGCCAATCATGCGCCTCTCATTCACAAGTGCATTATGAACTGAAATCTCGCTAACTTATCTGCTGTTATTTTGTAGGCAGAGGACGTGGATTCGTTTCGCCGCATCGAAAATTACGCCTGATTTCTAGACGCTTCTTAAAAACACGAGGTTAACTGATCAGCTGTTATTTTGTAGGCGGATCGTTTCTAGATAGATCGACCAATAGGAGAGGCCGATTTCACATAGTAGCCTAGGCCTGTAAATGATCTTAAAACTCTTATCATGATATCAACCCTACTAGAAAATCACGTCATACAGCTTATTGCAGGGTTATTTATAGATATTTTAGATGTTTACGCCTTAATAATACTAATACCTATATTATTAATACTTACTGAAAATAGGAGATTCCCGGGATTAGCGCCTTTGCTTCGACAAAGATTAACCATATCTACAAGTATGCATACTCATAATGTAATGATCAGTAATTGATCACTCAATCAATAAGCTAAAAAGCAGTCTCGGTTTTTTAAAATTTAGTCAAAAATCATACACAAACACTCCTTACTCACTTGGAAGGCGTTCAGAGCAAACTAAACTAACCAAACCACATCCCAACCGAACAAAAACAAATAGCGAATGGCCGAATGGCGTAGCTTGGGGGTAGGCCGTAGATTTCGTTTGCCCGGTTTGCCGTCAATCGATACTAATTCGATTCTACTTTACGGAACTACGAGCTCGATACGGGCCTGGAAAATCGACAGTAATCGACCGCGTGGCTGAACAGCTGGCGATTTAGACGTTTGACTGACGGATTGAGTGTTATTGCGCTTAATCAGTAATGCCGAGGTATCAAAAAATATGACTGGGAATCGTGCGCACAAACACATTTTTTCGCCCACGCGTATTCAATTTCTCTTCAGATGACACATGCATTATGCTGATTCATTTGTATAGATCAGTGTAGTTAACCGATGTGTTTCGGATGTAATCTGTCCAGTGCTCTGATGGTCGAGTGGTGTAGATGGTTTAACTAACCATTGGTTAGCCTCTGATACGGCGCGCCGTGTTCGATTCCCATGAATGATTTTTTATTTTTTTTTAAGTATGTTTGTAAAAACTGCTTTTTCTCCATTTTGGGTATGCCTTGGGTTAGTTTTCGTTAGACCTTGGTTAGTTCCTGTTTGTTGAGCCCCAGTAGCGAGCGCAGGACCATGCGTGAAGTGAAATATTAGACATTCTAAAATAGTAAACAAAAGCGCGAAGCTTCCGGGACGATATTGAAGGGGTGTACGCACATTCTTATCTCTTCTAGGTTCTAGAAGTGTCAGTGCACGGAGAATTTCATACCTATCACTCCTATCAGCAAACGAAAGAAAATCAAAAACTAGGTAGTTGGAAAATGTCTCTATTGTTGTCCCATACTGTTTTTTTAGGATAAGACAAAAGCAGATATATGCTTTGTTTTTATTTCGAACTTTAGTAATAATAATAATAATAAATACCTTTTGATGATGAAGCAGAGTATTTAATTCAATTTATCAGTCATCACTATATTTTGTTTTGGAATATCAGTTCCGTTAACCTGGCATTCCTTGTCTCTGCTGACTTCATAAACATAAAAATCCCGGATCGTTAAGGTATCGATATTTCTAGTATCGATATTTTTACAAACGATATTTTACTGTATCGGTACTTTACGCTTCGATCCGTAACGATATCCGAGAATCACAACCGCAGAGAAGCGACAAAAGCCGTCGGCACCTTTGAAGTTGGAAAGCTAAGTTCAATTTGTCATATGTGACAGATGACCGGTTTAATACACTGAGAGAAATGTATGAAGGGAAAAGAAATACTATACACCGATAAAACATCTAATTAATTACATGTTTATTATTTACTTTATTAGAAATGTATTATGAATACTAGTTATCTTTTAGGATTTAACGGTTTAACTCAGAGTTTACTAAAACGGAGTTTTATTCACAATACCGAAACAGAATTATTGCACTCGACGCGCGTTTCGCTAGCCATGTTAGCATCATCAGGAGATGATTAAGAGTTTTAATCATCTCCTGATGATGCTAACATCATGTTAGCGAAACGCGCGTCGAGTGCAATAATGTTCTGTTTCTGGTCTAACCTTTTTGAAGTGAATACTTCTTTGATTTCATGAGAGTGATTTTTCAAGGTCGCAACACGACATGGTTTATTTTTCATCTCGCGTTACGAAATTTTCGAATCGTTGATTGGACGACTAACCCAAACTAACCCAAAGTGGATTCGACGACTAACCCAAACTAACCAAATCTATTAAAATTGATTATAACGTATCGGAACCGCTTCAAACGACTAAAATAAGTTGAGAATAAGTGAAACTTACCGAAAGTTGAATCGACGACTAACCCAAACTAACCATACCTATTAAAATTGATTATAACGTATCGGAACCGCTTCAAATGACTGAAATAAGTTGAGAATAAATGAAACTAACGGAAATTTGAATCGACGACTAACCCAAACTAACCAAATCTATTAAAATTGATTATAAC
>JAEQML010053856.1:0-39466 GCA_016904865.1 Pissodes strobi
AAATGTATGGCCATTAGTAAAAAAGATACTTCAAATACCACAATATCCATAAATGGAGAGAGCATTGAACAAGTCACTCAATTTTAATACTTGGGATGCATGATCAACCAAAAATGGGATCCAGATCAGGAAATAAAATGCAGAATCGAGCAAGCTCTAACAACGTTCTTAAGACTTAGAAAAATTTCGACAGATAAAAAATTAAATATCAGTCTCAGACTGGTAAAGTGCTACGTCTGGTTCGTATTCTTGTACGGAGTCAAGGCATGAACGGCCTTCGAGATGTGGACCCTACGATGAATGCTGAGAGTATCGTGGGTTGATCATGTGACGAACGAGGACATACTGAGAAGAGCTAGTTTAGTAGATAGTGAACTTTTAGAAAGCATCAAAAGAAGAAAAAACTGGCTACCTTGGACACATACTACGTGGAGAACGTTATCATTTCCAACGTCATATTCTCCAGGGTAAAATAGAAGGAGGAAAAAGAGGAATAGGTAGAAGAAAATTATCATGGCTACGAAACATACGACAATGGACAAGAATACGGGACTTCCAGGCACTACAAAATGCTGCAATAAATAGATTCATATGATGAGAGAAGCGATGAACGCCTACGCAGGCATCTGCATGGCACTTTAAGAAGAAGAAGTAGAGAAGCTTCCCATAACTTGGAATATATTGAATATGGTAATATGGATAAAAAAGGATTATTGAAATCTATTAGACAGCATCAGTCAAAGTGTAAAAAGTATGTTAGTGATGAGATGGTAAAAGATTAAGGTATTATTGTAAATCGCTTACTAACTAATCCAATAGAGCTTATATGGGCACAAATGAAAAATTGTTTTTCTAGGAACAATATACCAAAACATCATAAAATATGTTATAGCACTTCACATTTTTTTGAGGTTGGTTCTATCGACTTTTAATTATTAGGAATATTAGACTCTGCTAAGGTGCTTGCCCACTTCACACAGATCCTATGGCTCTCGACGAGCTGTGTATGCGAAGATGTTACTGACACGGTTTTTAAACAGTTCTAGATTTTAATAAGGGGGAAACAGATGTCCTGGGATTGAGTTCCACAGAGAAGGAGTCCTTGTGTAGCGACGTTCAAGGTGTTTCCAGTTGTACGACGAACGGGTGCGCCCTAGCTGTCTGTCGTGACTGTCTCGACAGGTGCTACTGGGGAGCGGGATGATGCGGACCAAACCCTGGGAACATCTGCCGTGAAAATATCTATAAAACAGGGAAATCTCGATCATATGTGTGCGGTGTTCCAGACTGTCCAGATCCCGGGTCATCTCCGGGTCGCCGACGAGACGCACAGCTCTCTTCTGAATGGGGCCCAACCGCTTTAATTCTTAGGTATGGCACCCCAGATGTGTGAGCAATACTCTAAGAATGGTCTTATCTGCGCTTTGTAGAGCAAGAGTAGCTGCTGCGGTGTATATAGTTTTTTGTTGCGAAATAGCGCACCAAGCTTCTGCGAGGCTGACTTTGCGATGTTAGCGACATGGTCATGCCAGGACATATTGATGTTGACCGAGACAATCAGTAGTCCAATTGACATCAGGGCACGCCGCATTGACTTTCTTGGTAAGCGTGGCTGCTTGGGTTCTTGCAGCATTAATTTTGACCAAATTCCTGTCACTCCATGTTCGAACTTTCTCCAGATCTTGATTACTTGTTGTAACCTGCTCCTGTCTGCAGTGATAAGTTGCAGTCGCTGGTAAAGGATTTTCTTATCCAAATTGGAAGACAAAGGTGCTCTCATCGGCAAAACTGTAAACAGGATTATTGGTTTCAGTTAGCAGGTCATTGATATCAGGACTGAATAAAATACCTGCCATCGTATTAAAGAACTGCACCAACGATCTTACCCAAACTAACCCAAATTAACCCATTCTTTCCAGACTTTTTTCTCTGTCTTACCGAAAGAGGATATACCGAGCTTCTTGGGAAGTCGCCCGAGTGCAACCTGTACCAAAAAGGCAAGAAAAACCATAGTGGTCCAACTGCCTTGCTTCCAATAATCTCGAAGGTCAAGTAAAGTGTAGTTAATCAGCAACTGTGCAAATAACTCGAGACCAACAGAATAATGAGCGATAACCAATACGGCTTCCGCAAACAGAGATCGACAGGAGATAGATTGGCCTATATTACACATATATGGAGTAGGGCAATTGAGAACTACCGAGAATCTCAACCGATTGCGTTGGATATTTCAAAAGCATTCGACAGAGTTTGGCATGACGGATTGTTCAATAAACTGCCATCCTTCGGACTGCCAGCATCTCTCTGAAGCTGGGTTGCTTCACAATAAATGCGGGAGTGCTTCACGGTGCAACACTTTCACCAGCTCTCTTTCTGTTAAATGTGGTCAAATTTTATCAACTAAGATAATACTAACGTGCGCTAATAAATGTATTTAAAAAAAAGAGCTTTAATTGTGAAATGCATAAAGAACTTCTATAAACTCCCAAATTTTTAATGCTGTAATTCAAAGCTTATTGGATCATGTAAATTTAGTATTTGTAACTAACGCTTTATGATTTATTTACTGATTGGTAAGACAAATATTTGATACCCGCATTTAAATATGTCAGAGGAAATTAAACGGCTTTGATAGGACAGAAATTAACCCAACATCACTATTTTCAATTCGAAAATGTTTTATATATGACGTTATCAGCATCAAGCGCAATATTATATACAATTTTAATTGGGTCGCATTTCATTTGATTCATTTGATAAATGATTGTAACGAATTGGAATCACTAGAGCACAAAATTTTATAATTAAACATGGGGAATTTTGTTCGAGTAATTGAACATATTACAATGTACTTATATGAATATATCTTTATGATTTACGTAATCATTATAAAAATATAATATAGGACCAAAAATGAGTCTACGTCATGTCCTTTACAAATGACGTAATCTAGTTGCATACACTACCTTGAGGAATATTTAATTTTGAAGTTAAAGGCGCTGTTGGGCGTGATTTGGGACTCGATGAAACGAAAACGAGGAAACGCTCGATGAAATAGAAATAAGGAAACCGAAAAAGCGACACCAATTTCAGAACTTATTTAGCACCGTTAGCCGGCTGAGAACGAGAGTGATTTGAGACTTGATGAAACAGAAATGAGGAAACGAAAAAAGCTACACCAATAAAAATATATAGATCTGTAGGATGTAGCCTGCGACAGAATGAGATAGAACATAGTTCGCATTTGTTACTTGATTGCCAAGAGTAAAAGGTAAAAGTAGTAGTCGTCCGATAACTCAAGTTAGGCAACGTCGGGCGTGGCTAGTACTTGGATGGGTGACCGCTTGGTTTAATTTATGAAGGTTTAGTTTCTACGGGGTGGGAACTGTTTTTAATATTATATAGTTTTTAATATCGCCCTGGTAAAGTTATCACTTTTGTCAAGCGGTTTTATGCACACACCTTTTTCTAATGTTGTTCTGTTGTTTAAATTATGCCCTAATAAATTTTACGTATAATCTATTCATCCAGATAACCCTTTAAATGGAAATATCTCTATAATTACAAGATCAATCGACTTACCTGTAAGGAACATCGATCGGAATTATCCGAGCATCTTCGCCGTCCCTCATTACACTTTGTAGTATACAACTTTTTCCCAATCGGTACAATTTTTAAAGAAGTTATCTAAAAACATGGTGATTCAGCCGACCCTGGCTAGCCGCTCGAGCTTATCGCCTTGATACGTCATTACAATTTTGGTTCGTGAGATTTTTGATTACATTGCATTTGGGGTGAAAGGGTAAAGACTGGGTGGGTTTGTAATGAGGGACGGCGAAGATGCTCGGATAATTCCGATCGATCTTCCTTACAGGTAAGTCGATTGATCTTGTAATTATCCTTCGCATCTTCGCCGTCCCTCATTACACTTTGTAGATGTTTAAAGTATTTGTGATGTAATCTACATTAACTGAAGATTGCGATATTTCTGTAGTCCTAGATTTGTAAGGCCCTTTTTATAAACTAAAATTCAAATTTATAACCATTAGATTTAATAACACACATATGAAGGTACATATATCATGTTTAACGCTTTACCGATATTAACCTTTAACTTATTTTTAATACTATACCAATATTCTTATGTAATATGATAACAAGTTGGTAAGTAAGTTATAATTGTAGCTTCATATTTATATGATTCTTTAGGAATTATGGTTCAGTAAACAAGATGCAAATCCAGTGGGATTACCCGCGCCAAGTTTGTTATAGAATTTTGAGAATACTTTTGATCTTTCTGTCGAGCCAGCTGTCTTCTGAATGATTTGTAATGTAACTCCAATTCTTTGAGCTGCTGAAGTTGCCCCGTGTCGCATGCTGTGTGCCTCAAAGATTTCCGTGTTTATACTGCTGGCTCTTAGTATTAACTTGACCCATCTGCTAATGGTTTGACTGCTGTCTGGGTGATAAGGCTTTTTGTGAGTGAGTATTACATTTTCTTTGATTTTGCTACTTGTGGTATCGATTGCATCTGCAAATGCAACGATCTATTAGCATATTTACAGTATCTGTGAATGCCGTAATTTCTGTTTTTGAACAGAAAAAATAGGTATGTTCACTAGCTGCAACTGCAATTGCAGACAGTGGAGGGTACGATCGATTGTATCTGCTAATACAACGAACTATTCACCTTTTATTGACTGGTAGCACCATTTTTCTTTTGTGTGTTCTATGTAAGTCTCTAATAGTGTGGCTATACATAGTTCAGTTTGATTGGTAAAATAAGGTAATATCAAATTAGGTTGAAGCCTGTTTAAGCCACCTGCTTTTATTTTATCCGGTAATCTGATTTCAATTTTGTATTCATATTTAAAAATATTGTCTATTTTTACTTCCGGGTTGTCAGTGTGCCGGTGTGCCGTTATTAGTATTAAGAGTGTGGTACATGCTCTTTAAGCGCTGTAGAACTGGGTAGGAATCCCGAGTAAGTAATTGAGTACTTTGGATTTGGGGGTCTTATGTTAAATGTTCCATTGAGAATCCCTTTTATAACCGCTTCGTCTTTTGTTTAATATTCAATATTGGAGAAAGTGCAGATTTGTGTGAGTTCATGGTAGAGTAGGATGACTCCGAAGACAATGAATGTTTAGGAGCTCAATAAATTTACAGTTTTGGTACATATTTGTTGGTGCTTACAAAACCAGAAATTCCCCTATTTATTGTAAGTATTTCCGTATTGTTTGTCAATGAATAAATAATCACTTTTATCGCTTCATTAGGTACGCTTTGTTATAGAAAGGCTCTCCTGACAATGAGGAAGTTTCATCAATTTTTCATTTTATTTTATTTTTTTATTATTATTGCTGATTTTGATAGCCCATGAAAAATAAGTGAACACGTGTTTTTATTTTTTCCATAAGCCAAAGATTAGGCAGATACAACGCCTTGAGATGTGCTTATGACGTCATAATACACATGAATTGTTACGTCACACCATGCATAGTGTATCTATATATACAAAACTAAAAACTGGTATAGCTCTTGTCATATTCATCTTAGTGGAAATAAAAAATACGTATCGATTTCTTTCTCACTGTTCTATAGTTTGCAATAAAAAATAATCAGTTTAATTTCTCAGGAGACTTCCTAATTTCCCTACAGCCAGGGAAATTTTCTTCCACAATGGTTGTTTCTCTCTGCAAGGAGATGTGAGTAGTTATTTTTCAGGGTAAAAGACAATAGACTGTTCTGTCAGTAGGTCCCTTTTCTCTTGTATAAACCCGAAAAATGAGCATTGTTGCGCGGGAATAACTACGCTTTTTTCAGAATTTATATAAAATCTAAATCTTGTAATGTTTGTGTAATTTTATTTATACTTTTAAGCTCTATTTTGAATTACCAATAACTAGCCAATCGACTAAGTAGAGTAAAGTTTTTATACCCTTTAACTTTACATATCTTACAACTGGTTTCAGTTTTGTGAAAAGATACGGAGCTGTACATAAACCAAATGAAACACAATTAAATTGGTATAATACGTTGCAAAAACGAATCTTAACAACTTTTTTGACTACTGTGCATAGGGATAAGGAAATATGCATCTTTAAGATCAGTTTTCCCCAAGAATGCGTATTTTGAAATTAAATTTTTGCCGTCCTATGTAGTCTTCTATTTTGCTAACCGGAGTGGTGTCCTATTGAAAGGCATTTTATAATCCTGTACCCACTCTATTATTGAACTGTTTACCTTTAATTTCTGCCAATTTTGAACATATAATTCTAGTTCAGACGGTTGGCTAATTACATTGAAAGGGAGGGCTAATGCACTAATCCCACGGACCATAGTTGTTTCTGTAATTGATATAGTAGTTGTCTTGGCAGGATTTAGTACTCTCTTTGAGATTTAATTTTGATGGTCTGAGGACATTACAGTTGGCAGCTGGTTGATACTTCTCTATCATACTGTGTGTTTTTTTTTCTTTTAGTCCTTTTAATAAGTGATTATACCATCTAAAAACTATCTATCTGAGTATGTAGTTCTGGCCTCGCAGGTATGATTTCGTCGTTTTTATTTTTGCCTATTAACAAAGCGTGGTCTTTACTTTGTTCAGGATACTTCTCTATCATACTGTTTATTTTTTTTATATCTTTTAGTCCTTTTAATAAGTAATTGTCCCATTTAAAAACTATCTGAGTATGTAGTTCTGGCCTCGCAGGTATGATTTCGTCGGTTTTTTTCCTATTAACAAATCTTACTTTGTTCAGGACCATCTGGTGCTTCTGATGTTGGTAAGTCTTGATTCGGATAAGTTATTTCCTCAGCTAGCGTGAGAGGATCTTCTAATGCATCTGCAAATGCAAAAGATTTTCCTTGGTTTTGCTACTTATTATATCGATTGCATCTGCAAATGCAACGATCTATTAGCCTAGTTACAGCATCTGCAAATGCTGCAATTTCTGTTTTTGAACAGAAAAATAGGTTCATGAATATGTTCACTACCTGCAACTGCAATTGAATTGACAGTGGGTACGATGGATTGTATCTGCTAATAGAACGAACTATTCACCTTTTTGCTTGCTGCTTAACCCTGGTTATGCTTTCGTCTGCATCTGCAAATGCAACGATTTTTTAGCATATTTACAGTATCTGCAAATACTGTAATTTCTGTTTTGAACAGAAACCAATGCAATGATTTTAAGTAAGAGGGTTGCAATAGTATGGTGGTTATTTGTTTTTGGTGGTTATTTGTGTTTGTATCCGCAAATACATAGCACTATACCGTTTTATTTTTGTCAATACATATATCCTTTACATCGGCAAATGTAGGGATATAGTGTGCCTCTAACCACTCCAACATAATACACCTACTGGGGTGGAGGCTGCTGGGGCCCTTCACATCTGCAAAATGTGAAGGCCAATTTTAGTTACAGTTATTCGCATCTGCAAATGCGAATTTGTAAATAGGTATTGATATTATTTATTAACATCTCCTGCAAGCAATTTTTACTCCAATTTTTTCCCTCACTGGTTGGCTCATATCTCCAAAATACTGCGCGAATCCATATCTACGTCCTAGCAAAATTTCTATTAATTTACCTTTTTCCCTTAATTTTGGGTTACTTTGGGTTAGTTTTGGTTAGTTCTTGTTGATTGATCCCCCGTTGCGAGCAAAGCGAACGGAGGGGCATGCATAGCTATAATAATACCCAACTTGGGTTTTAGTCGCTCCTAAATTATGAGTCAGCTTGCCTTTGTGGCTAGTTTTTAAGGGTTAATTTCGTGAGAAAAGGGCACTCTTCGACTTACTTAAAAAAAATTTATTTATTTATTTTTTTTTTTGAAAATTATTTATTAATGCAGTAATAACTATAATTACAGTATACATAGTCCTTAATCCTCTAGACAGTGTTTTTAACACTGGTATTGAGGATAATTGCATTTTAGTAATAATAATAGTACGATTTCCTATAAACTCTCTAGTATTGTGGCTATGAATATCCTTTGAAATTATTATGATAATATTTGATTTTTGAGTTTTATTTATTATCCTGTAGATAACTGGATCATGATTAAATATAACTTTTAGTTTTTTGTTTTGCAATATTTGCATCAAATCGAATTGTAGTTTATAGTCCCACATGTGGCCCATACGGGGGTCAATTATCGAAAACGTGATAATAGTACGAAGGCATTATAACCATTTGTTTCTATTTTTTATATTCCTTTATATGGTAAAAACGGTTTATTCTATGTAAAACATTAATGCAGGCCGACCGATATATTTCGTTAGTCAGCCTTTTGTTGTGTTATGTAACCACTTTTTGTGATTGAATAGTATTGCTTTGGTAGGATGTACTATTACGATTAGACGAGATTACTAGAGAACGATTCGAATAGCTCGTATCGTTAACTTTTGCTTATTATTTATATTCATTTCGATATAATATATTTCAATTCCGAATCTGTGTATATTTGTGCACAGACGACAAATGTAACAATGTTTTGTCATTCCCTCATATATAAATAAGAGTTTGTTAGTAATTTTTGACTGTAACCCGTTCGCACTCTATTTTATTCTAATATAGTTAGTTTTAGAAGTTTGAGAGTATTTTCCATTTTAATTTTATTAAGTCAAAAATTAAGGGTTACAAGTGTCATATTTATTCATAATACTAAGGTAGCTTAGTATTATACACATTATGCTTTTATACGAGAGATAGTTTCTGTTTTTATACATATAAGATAACCAGGTATTTATGTATATTTGAAATTTTGGCATATAATCTTATGTGAACTCACCCCCTGATTCGCTTCTTCCGATGAATATTGCTCCCTTTTTTCGCCTCCTTTGCGAGCAAGACATATCACTACACATATACTGTACTTGAAATACGCTTTCTAGGCATTTTTCTTCTTAAAACCAAAAGAAAGAACCGATTTAAGGATTCTTACTTGTCACCGATCGGTACAAAATTGTAATGACGCATCAAGGCGATAAGCTCGAGCGGCTAGCCAGGGTCGGCTGAATCACCATGTTTTTAGATAACTTCTTTAAAAATTGTACCGATTGGGAAAAAGTTGTATACTACAAAGTGTAATGAGGGACGGCGAAGATGCGAAGGATAATTTTTGAAATTAGATAAAAAAAGTCGAAGCAAAATTAATTTTATTTCATTTGCTTTTACTCATGCTTTTGTTTCAATGTTTCATGGTGTTTCAAAAAAGGGAGCTACATGCCCACTTTGTTTTTTTTTCAGAATTTGATTCTTCTATTAAAATCTGCATATTTTTGTACGATAATATACCATTTGCATTTATATTTGTTAGGGAATGACTAGCAGGTAGGTTAAACGTCGATTTAGGGTTTACTTTAATATACTTTAAGTTAGTATACTTTGACGTATATAAAATACTTCTTACTGGATCAATTCATCGTTTACTCGGTTTTCGCGCTCTTTTATACTAAAAATTTATTAATATTAACTGAAGTTTTTAGCACATGCTTAGATCATAAGCATAATAATGTTTTTTAAAGATCAAGAGCAAAGTTAAATTTAAGGCTGAGTGTAATTTTTGTAATACAATTATAAGCATTGTCTTGGCAGCAGTGAAAAAAAATCCTGATTTTGGTGGCGAATCTTCTTTAACGAAGGTTGGCGATCACTTCTTTAAACGCCCACTCTCTGATAATCCTCAGCCAAGATTTCTTTTTTCTTCCTATGCCTTTTCTTCCTTCTATTATTCCTTGCATGATTACTTGTAAGAGAGAGTATTTGCCATTACGAAGTATGTGGCCCAAATATGCTGTTTTTCTTATTTTGGCGATTGTCAATAGTTTTCTGCCCTGTCCAATTTTTCTTAATACTTCTTCATTTGTGGCTCTAGCAGTCCAAAGAATTTTAAGTATGCGTCTGTAGAGCCGCATTTCAAATACCTCTAATCTCTTTATGGATTGTGCTATCAAGGTCCAAGTTTCTTCCCCATATAGCACTTGAGACTACACATATCATTCTGGAAACCTTAATTTGATGGCTAAACTTAATTTCTTATTTGTGATCATTGACCTGTATTTTACAAATCCTTTTCGGGCTATTTCTATTCTGACTTTTATCTTCCCATCTTGGTCCTGGGAATGTATGGTTGCTTCAAGGAATTTATATTTGTCGACCCTATCTAGCTGTTTACCTTCCAGTGTATGTTGTATGTTGTCAACTGGAGTTTTTGAGATGACCATGTATTTGGTTTTATCTAGGTACATTGTTAGTTCCATTTTATTTGCTTTCTAAAAGAATTTGTAGGTCTTCGATAATCTCTGCCATTATTGCGGTATCGTCTGCAAATCTTATGTTATTGATAATGCTCCCTCCAATGCTCACACCTTCCGTTCTTTCCCATAGTACATAGTGCTTTCGAAATACCAGCTGTGAGTACACATTGAACAATTATTGTGGTGACAGCACGCAGCCCTGTGTGACTCCTCTTTGAAGTTCTATCTGGTTTGTTTCACTGACGTCTACCCGTATTACAGCTGTTGTTGCGAATAAAATCAGTGTTTTTATCGATTTCGAGCAAATTTATTTGATAGTGAATTAATGTGACTGGTCGAAAATTGGGCAGCATTTGTCAGTGAAATATTTTCTGTTCATAATTACTATTGCTTTATAGTTGATTGTACGGAACTGATTGACATATATCATCATATAAGATGGAATTCCTTCTGTGAAGTAGAATTTCACGCTGAACTAGCCAATCCGCCGGCGTCAGTTAGCTGTACCGAAGCCTTTCTTTTGTCAGGGTGACTAGACCAGAAATAAGTTGTAACGGAATATATGTTATCAAATATTAGTCTATTCCGCTTGATTAATTCTACCTATTTATCAATGGTTTTCAATGCTCGGTATAATGATCGGCTATCTGTGAATGGATATATTTTACACAATTAACTTTAAGGAGAACAGGTACGCAGATTTGTATCTTTAATTTATGGATTTGTGTCGGTGCAGATCGCTTAATTTTGGGAATGCCATCTGTTAGGAGACGGGCTTATCTGGTATAGTTAGTAGATAATTGAAAAACGTAGAGTGTTATTCAATGCCTGTAATCTACAATAGATTGCTACATTTAGCGTATGTTGAATGTTTCCTTAGTTTGACGCCGAGGAAACCCGGTTGTCACGTGTATTTAAATTGCCCAATCCATGCGTTGAAAATTAAAATAGGTAGAACGTACACATTTTGAAAGGAAGGCCATATCATCTTGTGTGCAGACGTTAGCATGGTAAGTGGTATTAGTTTTTGATCTCAAAATATTTTATTCATCCCGCATATTTTTCAATAATCTTTTTTGTTTTAAATACATAAGTAATAATTGTTTCCAATTCACTGACTTATATTTAGCTAAAGCGAGAATTTAGCATTTTTATATTGCACTTTCGAGTGTTTGACGATTCCGACAATCTTAATTTTTTATGAAGACCTTTAGGTTTGAATACCGTTTTTTGGTGGATAATTGCGTATCTTATCGGTCAAATTCGTGTAATTTGATAATTGTTTAATCCAGATATATAGAGAACGTAATTATTTCATCGTTTAGTGGTCATACATATGATTTTACATATTTTCATTTAAATTGGACAGTACCTGGAAGATTCTCAAAGCGAATTTTATATGTTCCTGTAAAAGGTAGTTAATTGAATTTGAGTAGAATTTCGCTGAATTTTCCTTAGTAGTGTTGTTGGTCATAGTTTTTCAGGCTTATTTCATTAGTTTATTTGTAACATCAAACTATAATTATTATCACTTATCGTGTCACTTTTGGTCAATGTACCGGCATTATATTGCATATGAAAGAGGTTTAAGCACATGTGTGTACATTTATTTGGTACATTTTTTCTTTATCGTTTATCTTAGTTTCTATCTTAAAGCGATATAGTAATTATCTTATCTCTATCTTTGATTAATTGAGACGTAATTTACGTCAAATTATTGTTTATGTGCCAAGGACCATATTTATAGATTAAATAAAGAAATTACTTATCTGGAGTAATTAGACTTGTTTTAAGAGAGGTTATACCTCGTTATTCCTCTTTTTTATAAAACTCTAGTTATTTTCTATTTGAAGTTGCCGAGAGCCACTGTTGGACAAGTTTCATAATTTTTTCATAATTTTCTTTTAAATTTCTAATTTCAATCATCATTTCCTTTGAATTCCATATCTTCAAGTAAAGAAAAGAAACATCTTGAGTAACAGTAATTATTCATAGTGTTATTTAATCATAGTTATTTATAATTTTTGCTGAACTTTAAATTGGAATTTAAGTTCTGATTATATTTGCTGTAACCAGTAAATTTTCAAGTTGTTGGTTAAAACCTTGTATGTCAAACTGAGGTCCACAGGATACTCTTCTAATTAAAAAATTAGCGGTACAAGTTGGTCTAAAACATTCAATATTTTTTATGTAACTACTGCTTCAAGACGACACCTACACAGATCTTTGTGGTGACAGTCGGTCCGACAGCAGCCACGCACAACTAACAGGGAACCATTCCGGGAATTACTGTTAAGCCCTGGACACGCCTATAGCAGGGAAGCTCAGGTACAGGCGAAGAGGTTTTCAGTGGAGGTCCCAACTGATCACGTGGTTTGCAGATAACAGGACGAGTTAAGTATTTGGATGTGTCAAGGAGTTTTTTAGATTGGAAAGACCAACTTGTTATAATAATTAAATTTGTTCATTGTTTACATTACTAGTCAATTTAGTCAAGTTTAAACTTCATTAATTATATTATAAGTTGTATTTATATCCGATTATATGAATTTCAACAATTAAAAAAAAACTCATTATTGATAATTGTAAATTAGTTGTTAAATTAATATATTGTTTTAAAAGAAAATATCTTCTTTCTTTTACTACAGGAAGGACTGGGCTCTATGAGACGTGAATTATTTTTATCTTTGTAAATTCTAGTTATTGTTATCTAAATATTCTATATTTTCTGTTTGCATTGTCTCTAAGAGCTTGGCGCCCACAATCACATATATAATATAGTTAACGGGAGAACCGTTAAATCGAATCCACCCCTATTCTCATTTAAATTAAATTAAATAAATTAAATAAATTAAATAAATTAATTATCCTCACAAATTGGTGAATGAGCTAGAAATTCATTAGAAAGTGGAATCACTTACTAGTTACAAAGTAAACTCGATTTTAATTTATTTAAGTGCCTTGATTACTGTATTTTTCTTACGGCTATATATATAATTTTAATTAATGAATATATAATTAAATGATTGTAGGACACTTGCCTTGATTTCCATATCTCTCTTACCGATATGATTATATCATTTTAACTAATGAATATATAATCAAATGGCTTGATTACCTTATATCTCTTACTGCTATATATCATTTTGATTAATAAATATATAATCAAATGGCTGTAGGTCATTTGTCTTGATTACCGTATCTTTCTTACCGCTACTTATATATAATTTTATTTATTAAATACATAATCAACTTACAGCTAAGTAATTTGTCTTGATTACCGCATATCTCTTACCGCTATATCATTTTAATTAATGAATATATAATCAAAAGATTGTAGGTCATTTGCTGTTTATATCGTATATAGGATCCTTATTTCTTGTTTTCATTTATAGTTAATTACCGTTTTAGTTTTATTATCGTACTGATAAATGACCTTAGGTCTAGCATTATCTCATATCAAATACATTCTCGTTATTTAAATAATTTGATTTAGAAAAGTTTCTTTATTACCCTGGCTGCTAGCATCTCGAATATCGAATGTCTAATAATAGAATTGTACTTAGTTGGTTTAACCTTTGTATAATACGGACATTTACCTTAATGTTATGCTGTTATTGTAAGTCACATAGTTACTTTTCGCATTTATCTTATTAATTTGCTGACTTCAAATGGTATATCATACCGATTTATTGTGTATTATGTTATAATTTTATTTAGTAATTCTAGAAGGCAGTGTTTTTTTTGTACTTAATGTTATAAAAATCAATTGATATATTTTTTCTTGCTGTAATTTTCATAGATATTATCTCGAGTACAGAATTAACTTTGCCCATGTTATGAGAACTACTGGATTTATTTTTACAGTAATGAGATTTATCTAATATGCCTTTACCTGACTGTCGGTCATGGCTTATCGTATATGAGTAATTGAAATTAAGTCACTTATTATCATTGTCGGGTATTTGATTTTCACTTTCCTTAATATAATATAGAATTACCTTAATTGATAAATATCTCGATAATGCCTTCGTGAGATTATCTGATTTACTTGTGGATTATACCTACTGACTTGAACCATAAGTTTTTACTATCATCAGCTGTTCACCTCATAGCAGTGCAGGAGTTTAATTAGCTGCAATTTGTAATTTTAAGTTTTCGCTTTAAAAGCTAAATCGAACTGAGCTCATTTCGTTTTCTATTGGTTACTTCATTGATTTAGTGTGCCTTTGACTTTTCATTGATATAATGATATTCTCGCTGCCATTAGATTCATTTAACTTTGTTTTGTTTAATAATCATTTTATTTTACCTATAGATTCTTATCGGCTATATATACATATCTATTTACTTCGCAGCTTATCCTACTGATTTAGTATACTTAATTAACTGTTTATTAATATTATGATATTACCGCTATCATGTGTATAATTTAGACTAATTTTATTTAATGATTATTTCATTGATACCTGCATATATTTACCGGCTACCTATATTTATATATTTTATTGACTCAGTATAAATCAGTAAAATACATCCTTTATAGTGTCTCGTGGTTGACTACATTTTATCAAAACTTTAAGAATTCAATGTTTAGTTGGGATTGTTGTGAAATAGGTAGTGGCAATATTAACGTTATAAGACCTAGAATAGAACTTATCTTAATTTGTTTGATTTGCTATTCTGATAATATAGTTAAAACATCTTATATGAGAATCTTCTCACTCGTTTAACTTCAAATTAATTGGAGATGAAATTGAATTGTCCTGAAAGGATTTGTGTAAGTTTTTCATGTTTGAGTAAATAAGTTATTTGGAATCTCGATGTTTATTTTGGTAAGATAGTATCAATCGTACCTTTTCTAATAAATCTCTTAATAGCCATATACAGGGTATTTTTCTAAATTTTATTACTTTATTTTCAAGGATCAATAAACATTGATAAATTTCTTGTAAAAAAATTTTTCACAAGTGGCGCCCAACCCTAACTGCCAAGACATAAACCCACGCTTTTTAAAAAAATAGGATCCGCTGAGTAAACCTGGCATATGGACCGCCTAATGAGCAACTAACAAATAAGGAGTTCATATTTGACACTCAAGGCAGGTTACACAATATAAACATTTCTCTCAAACGTGAAATGAAATGCAAAAAGCTTTTAATGGCAATTTTTTAGCTGTGAATATAAGATCTCCTGCCAGAAAATTTTGACACATCAGACTGGAGTTCGGATGATATGCTTTTATCCGGAACTTTTTTATTTTGAAGCCGAGTGAATTTTATATAAAATCGAGAAAAAATATATAATTTATTGCATAACTGGAAAGGAAGTATAACGGAAACAGTCGTTTGCTAATTAAAAATTAAAAAGTACTACCTATCGATTATAGAAAACTATAAAATAAAATTAACAGTGTTACTGTTCTCGTCAACTATATCTAAAGAATTTCATGTGAAACAACTACTAAACTTGGGAACGTCAAATAATTTTATTGACCTATATAGCAGCCATTATTTAAAATTTGCAATTATTGTACTATTTTAAAATTCCAAAATTGAATTGATATTTTATTAAACACATGACAACAGTCATAAATAAATAAATTGCACAGTTGCAATTACTGACTTTTACAAATTATTAATTTATTGATATGTATGAGAGTACTCGATTTAACAATGGATGAAAACATTTCGTAAAAACAGTTTTATGAATATTTAATCCAGTATTTGTCTCCGAATATTTTTCAAATGATTGAATTTCGTAATTAAATATGTAGCTAGTTGCTGGAATATTAATATAGTTCGATCTCGTATATACAAAAAAATTGGAATTCCTCAAATGACTCAAATAACACACCATCTCAGTTCAATTATACAGAGTCTATATCGGGTTCATGAAATGGTGTATTTCTCGGACTCATAAAAATAAAAACATAATCCCGCAATATACCGTGGAGACAAGGACGATATCTCTGCCAGACATAAGCTATAATGGTTACCACCTCGAATTACTTTGTCTGTATTCTCCACCTGCTATCTCTGAAAACAATCAAAGATTATTCGAGTCGATGTATGTTTCCAAAGCAAGCATCATGAGAACGGTAAAATATTTTTCTTATAGATTTTGGTAAGTGCTTCTTCAAGAACGCCATGTACGAAAATACTCTAGATTGATTGATATGTTGCCTTTGTAAGAAACAAGACTGCCTTTATTTTGGAAGACTGGAAGTTAAGAAAATAAGGATTTTTTCACTGAATAACGTTTCCATCAAAGTTATTTGCGGATGCTCCATATTTCCTTTAAAATATTGTCATAAAACAGCACGTCAGGGTAAACGTATTTTAGATTAGTTTGCGGTTGCAAAACCTTTAAAATTTTTCTCTTCTCATAATTTAGTAAATTAAGAATATGAATAAATGTGTCACATTACCTATGGAACTGACTTCATTGCAGTAGTTGCGCTGTGCTCTTTCAGAAGACGGAGCTCAGATATAGGTAGTTGGGAGAGATGGATAGAAACACTCGGTGTAAAAAAAGGCTTGGTTTATTAACTTCAAGTTGAGTATAAAAGGTTGTAAATATTATCAAAATATTCGGGAATGCATATCTCGTAAGTCCCCTGGGATATTTCTTGCGAAAATGTTAACCACGAACAGCAGCGAGAGAGCTCTATCTTTGGACACAATCAAGATTTATCTAGACCAAAGTATTACAATAAAATGAGCTTAATGAACGTAGTAAAATCCTTTTCATACAGCTCTCCGTTGGTAATAAACAAAGGGTGCAAAACAATGTCTATTTTTCTTATAAGAGTAGATTCTATTATTTAAATAAAGAATTTTATTAAATTACGTTTCCTCTTAATCATAATAACACTTTAAAGAGAAAACAAACATCTATTGAAATATCACTTACAACGACATATAAAGAACTTTCGTGCAATCAAAAGTTTAAGCAGCTATATTATGGCATTTATTTTCAGCTTCAGTTATATGTGTGGCATATAATAAATATAAAATAAATATATATTAAAGTGAAATTCATCAAAACCCCACCTGTCTTATTCGTACCCAAATAAATATAAAGACCTTTACAAAGTTTTTGACGATAGCGCTTTTAGTTTCGGCTACATTTTCCAACACATATTCCTGAATATATGCAGTTAATTTATGTGCTGTGTATATAAGTGAATAAAGCGGCCTCCATAAGCGTACTGTATGTTTATACATTTGACTTTAATAATGACGAAGTGCTATATATAATATATCTATATAATGTATCTGAGACTTTTAGGGCATAAGTCATTAATTTCGACTTAGTTATTGTACAATGAACTCATTACATCACTAGTGATGTGAAGACATGTATTACGTAGCTCATTTTCTCCTAATCAATTTGATACCACGCATCAAAATCAAGTTTGGCTAATTTATTTAAAATTAATATACATCATACATCATACGCTCCCAAAAATAGCTATTTTCTTCAAACGTCAGTAAATCCGTCATTACTCGACTGTGTAGGCGGCCGTGAAGTTTCGTATTTCCTCCGCCGGAGCTTTACTTTTCACTTTTCCGCCGGCGGAGGTAAAAGTGTTGTCATAGCAACATAGATACAATACAAACAGACGACAAAATAAGCGTCAACAACTCAAGATTTATTAAACTACAATTTGTAATTATCACTCAATTTGTGACTGCATTTCTACAAATCACTAATTTAGGAACAAATTGGTTATTATTTAATCGAACTTACTCAACTTCTTATCAATACGGAATTAAAACGCAATCGGAGACGCAATCTTGAAAAAATGATTATTGTTGACACTGTCAACTGACAGCTTTATGTTACATTACTATAGCAACAACCTGTGCCTATTCACCGACACCGTTCTAAGCCGTCTTGCGAACCCACGTATCTTTAATAATAATTAGATATTATTACTATTAAAAAGAGATGTTTTTGCATTAATTTGTCGGCATTTGAAGAAAAAACAGCATATTTTATTTGGAGGAAAAGTTACTTTTCATGGCTTGCTCTCTATTACCAGCCTCACTCCGTTCGGCTGTTAAACACGAGCGCGCCATGAAAAGTATCACTTTTCCTCCATATAAAATGATATACTATTTTACGGACTCATTTGAGTCCATAAAATACTTCTTTTTAGGCCTAGTCCCTAAAAGTCGTCATGACAACTTTTACGAACTATTCCAAAAATCCTGAATATGTCTAAATGTCAAATTTCGAATGACATGACAAAATTGTCAAATAGTTGCTACGATATCAAATTCTAAGCTAACTTTGTCGTACATTATGATTTCAAAAATTATGGTAAATTTGCAATTTTAGGCGTTCTGAAGAATTGCAAAAAGCGTATAAATAAAAATTAAATTTTGGGAGCGTATGACAAAAAATAGTGTTTGTCACACGTACCTAAATGAAGTTTTTCAGAACTCATCTGCTATGCCGGATTCGGCTAACGCCTTGTCCGGAAACAGCAATGATTCGTCCTAAAAAACTCCATTTTAGGTACTTGTAACAAAAATAACTATTGTAATGATGTGTAGGGATATCAAAATAGAAGCGGACGGCCCTTAAATTTTTTTGTTCCTAAAGATTGGAAAAAATGTTAAATATGTTATATATCAGCAAAATAATATAATTATCTTATCAGCAAAATAATTGGGCATCGAATAAAACAAAATATGATACAAAAATATCTACTTTCCTTCTTATTTTAAATGAGATAGTATAGTTTTTATTACATTTCTGGATTCGAGGAGATTTTCTAGATATGTTTTGTATAGCATACCCCAGTTTTTAAACAATTTTTGTAATACCTCAAATTAAAAATTATTTCGCACAAATATACTATAAACGTAACGAAATGCACCTTTAATATTCGTCGTGGATAAAACAAAGTTAGTGACAAAGTTGACAAAAGGACCTTAGTCACTACGAATTTATATTTTTTTTAGAAATTGAGTTATTTTAATAGTGAAATAAACAAACGGGTAAAATTATATTTTAAAAATAACAGTAAGATGAGAGCGAAATGAAGAAAGAGACCTAACAACTTTGTAATATATATTTGCAAGAGAATCTAAGAAAATATTCCCTGATTATTGGTGGTTTCTTAGATATGAAAGAAGAAATTAAACTATTGAATTATGAAACAGTTTGAAAAGCTTAGTGCCGATCAAAAAGAAAGGAGATCACAAATCTTAACCAAAGAATGCCGGCAAGATCCTAATTTATTCCATAGTATCGTTTGGATGGACGAAGCTACTTTCTCAACGGGGAAATGTTCATGTTCGGACAGATGAGGATCCTTTTACCGTCGGAAAGATTACTTTTCAGGTACGTAATTCAATCGACGTTTGTCGAGGGATATTAAAGCATAAAATTCTAGGGCCATTGCTTTTTCGGGGAGCATGAACAGGGGAGTGCTATCTTATTTTTTTTTTAAATTAAATCGAAGATATTCTCGACCAATTGCTACGTGAAGAACGTTGATGTGCTACCAGGCAACAGGACGGAGTAGCTTCCCATAACGTACGTAAGTTTGCCATTCCTTAACTCATCAGAATAATGAATGAATCGGCTGATATAGATCTTAATATTGTCCTGCAAACAGCTTAGACCGCATAACTTTAGATTTGACTCCTGGAGCTCATTTAAAAAATGTCGCATGCAGGAATCAAAAGGGAAATGTCGAGGAAGTTGTATCTTAATCGATCTCATTAAAGGTCAGGTAGTAAATGTCTAATAAATCAAATAAAGTAAAGAAGTAGGAAAAAATGTTTTTGATTAAAATGCATTCATAAAATATTTTGTAAAAAATAGATACATACATATTTATATTAATATTATTCTATTAAATATGTTTGTGCTTCTAGTGTTTGCCTAAATGCCTTAGTCAATAGAATATCATTCTTTTTGCTACTAAATTAATAAATGTGCGTCATACCCTCAACCATTGTGAATAATTTAATTTTAAGTTAATTTAATTGCTCACTTTCTATTGATAAATCGGGTAGAAAACCACTTTTATACGGTAATATTGGGTGGAATATTTTTAGAAAAATAGATTTTTCTCGCTATTCTATGTGCAGGGTTATTGATCATGTTGACATGTTTTTATGTTTATATATAACTTAGTGCAAATCAATGAGAGATGTCTAGGGAAACAGCGATGTGGGACAATTAAGTAATGATGTTTCAGTATTATAAACTAATTTGAAAAAAACTATTTACGTTTATTATGGGCAAAAACTTCATATATTTACAATATTGTTTATATTAAACTAAATGAAATGGGTTAGTTATAAAGGTAAAATACTTACCTTAGATTTGTTCAATACAACGGCGATAACATTAAATGGTGGAGGGCATCTTTAAAGAACTGTATCTGGCTTGATTGAATAAACTGTATTTCTTTTACAATTTTTCGCCTAAATTTTTTAAGTAATTGTTGAATAGGTTTTAGTTATGCACTCGATTTTTAAATCATCTCCAGAAAGTCGTGCCTATCAATGTAAGGAAATAGCTATTAGGTCAGGATAAAAAAAAACTATCGTTAAATATCACAATAGAAACCAATAGACGGCTAGAAGGCAATGAAACAAGAAGAAAGAGGCCTAGCGATATTGTAATATATTAAGGAAAATGTGAGATATGATAGAAAATGCTAAATTATGCAAGTTTAAAAGTTTAGTGCCGATCAAAAAGACAGTAGGTCATAAATATTACCGAAAGAATGATAGACACATCCCAGTTTATTTCATAGTAAGCCTTATTCTATAAAACCATTCATTTTGCTGCTAAATGAATAGACGTGCGTCATACCCTCAAATATTGTGAACATTTTTGTTTTAAGTGAATTTAATTGCTCACATTTTGTTGATAAATCCGGTAGAACACCACTTTTATACGTTAATAATTAGTGGAATATTTTTAGAAAATTAAATTTTCTCGCTACTCTTTGCCTTCTATGCATTGATCATGAGAGGTTTCTATGGGAACAGCGATACGGGACAATTTGGTAATGATATTTCAGTAATTTAAACTAATTTGAAACGCTTATTATGGGCACAAACTTCATATATTTAGAACACTGTTTATATTGAACTAAAATAAAAGGGTTAGTTATAAAAATAAGATGCATATTTACTAAGGGACCTCAGTTTTTTTCAACACAATAGCGATAACATGTTTTTAACTGGTGAAGGGTATCTTTAAGGGATGGTATCTGGAATGCGTGAATAAACTGCATTTCTTCTACAATTTTCCTCCTAAAATCTTCTAAATTGTTAAATATGTTTTAGTTATGTACTCGATTTTTAAACCATCCCCAGAAAGTCCTGTCCAGGAAAAGACTAGGAGGACAGGATACAAATCTCCATCATTAGCTACCATAATAGAAACAAATGGAGGGCTAGAGGAAAAATGAATTCTAGGCAATGGAAAAAGATGAAGAGCAGAAAGAGACCTAGCGATTTTGTAGGGAAGAGAATCTTAGAGACTAAATTCCTAACTGGGTGCAGTAGTTATGTCAGGGAAGAAAAATTAAACTGTTGACTTACGGAACAGTTTGTAAAACATTAAAGTATTTTGGTGCCTATCAAAATGGAAGGAGGTCATAAATATTAACGAAAGAATGATGGTAAGATCCCAGTTTATTCCATAGTATCGTTCGGACAGACGAAATGTTCTTGATTGGATAGATGAGAAGTAAATGTCTGGTAAATCAACTATTAGAAGTCGGAAAAATATTTTTGTCACTTTGCCCTGTATCTTTTTAAAAATAATTACGTTCCTAAGTACTTGTATTCTGAAGAAAAATCAGTTTTATACGCTACTAACGGGTAGATTACTTGTAGAAAATTAGGTTTTTCTCCCTGTTCTATGTACAAGGTTATTGACCATATTTTGATCAATAGATGGCTTTTTTATTTGAAGAGTTATAAAATCGTTTAAACTAGGATAGTTGAAATATTTCTCTCATAGCGCCGGAATTTGTGATCATGAAAAACAAATGAAACATGTAAAGCTTTCATAATTGACTTAGGCCTTAAAACTTCTAATTTATTAAATATGTTTTAGTTATGCACCGATTTTTTATCATCCCTTGGCGTCGTGCCCATCAATGTAAGGAAAAGGCTTATAGGACATCATCAAAATGATTTTTTTTCGCGTATTTTACATCCATCTTCATCTAAAAAGTTCTATATTTCTCTAGTGAGAAACTGATAATATCGATCAACAGTTAGATCACCTTGGTAAAAATAAACCCCATTATCTTATTATTTTATCATCAATATTCACACACCAAACCTTGACAACTTTTAACTTTAAACAAGATGAATGTTTTCTTGGATACCTTTAGTTGACATATCTACTTTACCTGTACTTATTTTCTAGCCAGAAAAAATATAATCCTTGTGCCGCTGTTGAAGCATAATATTAAAAAGTTAAGGTTGTATGCCTTTATTTTTATCAAAAAGCTGTTGACTTTTCTCAAACTTATAGGAATTGTATATGAACTTGATGAGAGTACTTTGGGGATTATGAAAAACGTGGTGCAATATGCTTCAAAGGCCATCGGATTTTATGTCTGCCAGTTTTCATTGGCAATTAAAATTGATTTTTAAATTTTTCGGGAATGTCGTGACCCTAGAAAAATTAAATAAATATACACATATATTCGCCCCTGACTAGAGTAAGGATTCTTATCAATACCTTGGCATGCAGAAATTCCATAAATCTCGTGTGTTATGAGGCGATATATTTATTGACTTTTTGCTTGCTGGAAACTTGTTGCAATTTTTCAACTCCCTGTTTTAGAATCGAATAGCCATTTATGATACAATATCCCTATCTTATGTTTATCCCCTTTTTCTGAAAAACTTGGTGAGCATATATGATTGACCTAAACATGTGTTAATCTAGTTGTAATATTGTGTATGCAATTAGTTTAGCTCACATGAGTCATTATCAAAACTATGTATACATTATTGTACATAATGCCCTAAAGTTTATCTGATATAATGGTTTTTGTGAATTCACAGAATTTCCAATCGAATATTCGAAACTGACAAAAAAATTTCAATGTGCGTCCGTGGCGTATAGTGGAACTGTGGAATTTGTGCGCGAATGAATTTTTTTGAAAAGCCTCCCTTTGATCTAGATATTGAGAAAGGTAGGAAAGATCTTAGTTCCGGCCAAGACAGAGAGAAGTGTTTTGAGTAGGTACCGTATTGATTCATAACCATTGTTGGCATCCCAGGTGTACTATTTATCTGACCTACTGCTTTTTCCATGTTTCCACTCAGCCACTTAACGAGGACATCTTTCAGGAACATTACAGAAGAGATTCGAGAGTCTCAAAAGTCTTCGGCAGCACCATTCGGGAAGTACGAAGAACTTGATTCACAGATCAACAAGAGTATTCCACCATAATTTTACTTCCCATCTAAACTTTATCAGAGAGATTTATTTTGCACTCTAGCTCTATTACTTGGGAATAATTATTGACAGCATGCTTCGAACCTATACACCCTAAGTATCTTTCCTTTTGGTGAATTAAATTATAAGCACAAAAGCGTTGTAAATTATGAAGTTAGCGCATTTTCCTTAATATAAAAACACATCTTTAACAAATGATAATAATGAGAAAAGGCAGACGCTCTTTAGCCAGATATTTTTACGAAACTTCCGCAGAAGCCTACGATTATCAGCAATGGGAGCTTTGTAGTAAATGATTTTCAACGGTCATCTCAGTATCGTCTAAACACATCGCCATGGTTTTGATTAGGTTCTTTTCCAGTCCGATTTGCACTGTGATTGATGGTGCGTTACGAATGATGAAAATATCGTTTGCTAACCGCAAGTTATTCAGACGTACACCATCAGTGTTACTCAAACAAATTTTTCATGATATCTTCCAAGATTAGAGCACCTTTATCCTCTGTGACGTACTCCTTTCTTGATCTCAATATTGCCGTCTATCGCATTTTTGTAAAGCTCGCAAATATATTTGATGAGACTCTGTAGTCGATTTTCGCACTGAAAAAGCATTCATAGTTGCCAGGTTTCGATAAAATCAAAAGTGTGAGCGTGATGTGTGAAAGCGTATAGTGTCCTTTATGTTTTCTCTAGACTTTTTTCCCTGTCTTACCGAAAATGGATTTACTCATCTTCTTGAAAAGTCGCTCGAGTGCAACCTGCTCCAAAAAAGGCAGGAAAACCACGTTCTCAACCTGTCTCCCAATGGAACGTGTAGTCAATCAGCAACTACTTAAGTAGCTTGAGGCCAACAGATTAATTAAAGATAACCAATACGGCTTTTCTCAAACGGAGATCGACAGGAGATATATTGGCCTATGCCACTCATATATGGAGAAGGGCGATTGAGAACTACGGAGAATCTCGAGCGATTGCGTTGGATATTTTGAAGGCATTCGACAGAGTTTGGCATAATGGATTGCTCAACCAACTGCGTCCTTCGGACTGCCAGCATCTCTCTGCAGCTGGCTTGTAACCTTCCTTATGAACCAATCTCTGCACGTTGCAGCTGATGAACGCATCTCAGACACATTCATCATTAACGCGGGCGTGCCTCAGGGCGCAATACTTTCACCAACTCTCGTCCTCATCTATATAAATCACCTGCTGATCGAAACCAATAATCCTATATACAGTGTTGCAGATGACAGTAACCTTGTCTCTCAATTTAGATCGGAGAACCCTTTACCAGCACCTGAGACATATCACCGCAAATAGGAGCAGATTACAGCAATTAATCAAGATCTGGGGAGGGTTCGAAATTGATGCAAAAGAAATTTGGTCCAGTTCAATGCAGAAAAATCCCAAGCAACCACGTTTACCAAGAAAGCCAATACAGTCGGCCCTGACATCATTATGGCAGGATCGGCCATTCCTTCATCCCCGCCAATCGGACTACTGGATGTCTCGATCAACAACAATATGTCCTGGCATGACAACGTTGCTTTGATCCCAAAATCAGCCTCGCAAAAGCTTGCTGCGCTATTTCGCAACAAAAAACTGCATCCGCAGTAGCTGCTCGTGCTTTATAAAGGGCAAATGAGGCTGTGCTTAGAATATTGCTCACACATCTGGGGTGCCGCACTCGATGCATACCCTAAAGCTGCTGGATTCCATTCAGTAGAGAGCTGTGCGTCTCGTCGGCGACCCGTAGCTGACCCGGGATCTATATTGTTTGGAACATCGCAAACATGTGGCCGAGATATCAATGTTTTACAGATATCATCACGGCAGATGTTTCCAGGATGTAGACCGCATCATCCCGCCCCAGGAACGCCAGTCAGACAGTCACGACAGACGGCAAGAACGCACCCGTTCGTTGTACAACTCGAAACACCTAGAACGTTGCTTTATATGGTCTGCTTTTTCGGGCGCACTGCATCACTGTGGAACTCACTCCCAGGACATCTGCTTCCACCAAATTACAACCTACAGCTATTCAAGAACCGTGTCAATGAACTTCAAATCAAATCAAATCAAAATCATTTATTTCCATCAGACAATTTGCAAAACTGTATTGGAATAGTCAAAATTTACCTAAAACTGAGCTGAAAGAAAATGACTTAAACCTAACTTAAAATGTTTAAATACTGTTTTAGGTTGTATTTAAATGGAACAAGTCTTAATGCAGGTCGGCAGGTTATTAAATAAAAGAGGACCAATATTATTTGGCGATCGAAATGTGCCCTTCGATTTACTAATGTTTGTGTGTATATCGATGTTCTTTCTTGTATTAAAATCATAGATATCACAGTTTCGTTTAAATTTTACACTATTATTAAAAACATATAGACACAATTCAAAAATAAACAAAAACGGGGCAGTTAAAATATTAAAATCAATAAAGTATTTTTTGCAGCTTTGTGTGGGAGAAATTGCTGCCAATGAACGAATACATCGTTTTTGAGCCATAAATAATTCATCAGAAAGCGTTGACCAGCCCCAGAAACAGACACCATATCTTAGTCTAGAATCCACATTGGCATAATAGACCCCAATTAGTTGTTCCTTGGTTAAGACAGTTTTTAACTGTCTCAGGACATAGTTTTGAGAATTTATTTTAGGTATAAGATATTCGCAGTGGACTTTCCAGTTTAATTTTGAGTCAAAATAGAGACCAAGAAATTTAGTATTTTCACTAAGACCTAGCTCAACACCCTCCAATGATACTTTCAATTCATTAACTGTTTTTGTGCATGATGAAATCGCATAAGTACTGTTTTAGTGGGATTTAAGTAAAGTGAATGTTGACAAAACCAGGAATTATTTTTTTTTAAACAGCTCCCTACATTGATCTTCTAACAATGAATCACATTTATTTGAGGTTAAAACAGAAATGTCGTCAGCAAACGCTGAAAATAGATCCTCTGAATCAATGCTGTCAAATAGATCAATGAAAAACAAAAAGAAAATCGGACCAAGAACAAACCCCTGTGGTACTCCAGTTGTAATCTTCATCGTTCTTGATGAGACATACCTTATATTATTTTTATCGTTTTTGATGCTGCCGTGCTGGAGAGAAACATATTGTTTTCGGTTCACTAAAAAGGATTTGGAACATTCAAAGGATTGTCCAATAAAGCCATATCTTTTGATAATCATTAATAATTTACTCCAATCAACACAGTCGAATGCCCTGCTGATGTCACAAAATATCCCAGCAGTACACTCGCCTGCGCCTATAAAATCTATAAGTTTTTCATAGAAGGAATGAATTGCTGACATTGGGCTCCTACCGTCTCTAAATCCATGCTGATTTTTAGACAAAATATTGTTACCTACGTTGGGGTTTGGAACCTTCGGCAACATGCACTAAAACAGAGTTTTATCCACAATACCGAAACAGGATATTTGCACTCGACGCGCGTTTCGCTAACCATGTTAGCATCATCAGGAGATGATTAAAATATTGTTGTTTTTAAGGGGTAGAAGAGGCCTATTTAAAAAGGCATATTCAAGTTTTTTTTAAAGTACTGATGGTATAGTAATCGGCCTGTAGTTTTCAACATTAAATTCATCCCCTCTCTTTAAAATGGGAATCACTTTACCCATTTTGAGTTTACTTGGAAACTCTCCACAGCAAAATGAATAGTTAACAAGATGTGTAAGCGGTTTTATTATAAAAGGTAGTATCTTTTTCACAAGAAAATTAGGAATTTCATCAAATCCGCAAGACTTGGTATTTTTAAATTTTTTTTGGAGCAGTTCACCTAGCTCGTGTTCTGTGTAAGGACAAAGCTTAAAATTACTTGTTATATTATTTGCAAAATCAAGTGTTCTATCTACGGTCTTAATTTTTGTAATTATTGCTTCTGGGGCTTTTTTAAAAAAGTTATTAAATATATTAGCCACTAATTGTGGCACATTGACTTTTCCCTTTTGGCTGTATATTTTTTTGCACTAAGTTCTTATTAGTCATTTGATTTATTACTTGCCAGCAAGCTTTAGTGGTATTTTCAGCTGAGAGGATTTTATTTTGGTAATATGTTCTTTTAGTGTCTCTAACTAATTTATTATGTGCTTATTTTGATTCTTTATAAAGTGGCTGAAAATTTGGGTTTTTTTGGGAAACATAAAAAAGGTTTGGTGCGTTTAGAATTATTACTTGATTTTTTTACAGTTTGAGAGACCCAGCTTTTTGTACTTTTTAATTTGCAGGATTTGTGCAATGGAAAATGGGAATTAAAATAAAAGCGGAAGGTATTGAAAAAACTGTCGAAAGATTCCAAAAATGTTAAAGCACAATAAACTGGCAGCCATTCCTCCTTCATTAGGGATGCCTTAAAATTATATATTGCGTCATCGCAAAAGTTTCTTTTCCATAGATAGATCCTTTTAGAATCCGTAGGGCAAACATCAAAGTCCCCGAGAGTAGTTATATGATCCGAAATTGTATTATCATAAATACAAAAAACAAATTGAGAAACATTGGTGAAAACATGGTCAAATACCAGTACAAGATGTGTCCGTTACCCGAGTTGGTCAGCCTCCCTTATGGTACAAACCATAAGAAGAAAATATGTTAGATAGTTTTACAAAATTTATGCATTTTGAACTAAAACAGTCCAAATTAAAATCGCCACATACAATAAAATTACAAATAGGATCAAAAATTGAGTCTAAGATTCTATCTTTTCTAGAAATACACTAATATTGCCATCAGGCGAGCGCTAACAATTTAATAAAAATCTTTTGCATTAAAAATAGTACATGATATGGCGCAGACTTCAATATCTAATTCAACACAATATTTTTCCAGATTTATGGCTTTACAAGATAAGTCGCTGCGTAAGTAAATAGCTCACCACCTCTTTTCCGGTTAGTCCGGCTATAAAAGCTGGCTAGCCTATAACCATCGTAGTAATCTTGCGGCCATAATTCTGGATTCATTGCCGCTTTAAAGTTCTTTTCATAAATTAAAATTTTAAAAGATGAATAGCGGTCAGGATATTTTGATTTAATACTATCAATAATTGCATCAGGAAAATAAGGAGACAAATAGTTCTTCATAAGTTCGGTAGTTGTTGTGGGAGCGAGTCTAGACACATACAATACTGCCATTTTTGGGACAGCCGAAAGCATACTACCAGTGACTTGACTATGTGTACCAACAATTAGCTTTGGTCTTCTTATGTCGTGTCTCACATCCTTCGTTCCTTCTCCTTTATTATGAGTGGGCTCCTCAGCAGATATTAAACTGTTAAATATTCTTTGGGATTGCGCCTCATAAACGGCATGCGAAACTTGCTGCGATGTTACGCCAGTTCGAGTGATTTTGCCTATTTTTCGCTGGACATCTACAGGTTTCTGATGAGTAAATGGGTCAACTGAAGTCGATTTAGATCGGTTCATAGGATTTCGAGGTACAGTCGCCACGCCACTTATGCTGGGGATCTCCGATGGTTGTGATGGGGGAGCATGCGCCGGAATTGATGGCACTGCTGTCTTTCGAGTCGCTACAGGGCTTCGCCCTCCTGTCTCGGCAGAAGGAGGTAAGGCGCTGATAGGAATGTCTTGACAAGACCGAATTTGTGAAGAATTGTTTTGATTTTGTATAACCTCACAATAAGCGATCTGTGTTTGTAAAAGTGAAATTATTGTATTTAAATTTTTATTTGACTATTCAAGCTCCTGAATAAGCCTATTCTGCATATTAATTTCACAACGAGCTACTCTTAAGTCAGCATTTTTATTTATACAGTTAATATTACGGCATACCTCTTGACCCGCCATAGATATGGAGTCATGAAAAACTTCGTCGTCCTGTTGTCTTTTCTCCAAAAACTTCAGCACTTCATCACTCAACTTCGAAAGTACACCCTCTGGTAATTTTTTAGTTATTATGAAAGAAATTAAATAACTTTTCACTAGTTTTTGTAATTCATTCACTAATTGTTGCTGCATCTCAGTAGTCGCCATCTTACTAATCACACCGGCAAGTCTTTTTTTCAGATGGAACACCTTCAACTGCTTCCGAAATATTGATAATTGAAAATGCAAATTTTGACCAATTTTGGTTATTTGACGTTACAAACAAGTTTAATTCGAAAAGTTGTTGGATATAAACAATATTTATTTCAATTTAATTTAATTAAACAACGACAATTAAATCAACCAATATCTAGTAAATAAAACGATTCAGCGAATTGAAATATTTCCAAAATATTAGAGTAAATAATAGAACTAATTAGTCAATAAATGCTCAAAATGGCTTCCATATGCCTGAACGCAGCGCTGGTAAAGTCTATACGAAGAACAGCAACAAAGTACAGAGCAAATACTGAGTACTGGCAAAACTAACAAAACAAACTTGTCAAAACACGTGAACTGAAATTACGCGGTACAGCACTGACTCTTCGCACACACACCGCTCGTCGAGTGCCATAGGATCTTCCTTAAAGGCTGATTTTCATATATAGGACTGTGCGCCTACCGTGCACCTACCGTGTCGTTTTCACTGTAAATCGAAAAATTGTATGTTCCATATAAAACGCACTGAAGCCCTTATTTACATTTACACATATAGGACTGTGCTACGACCGTGTTGCGGTCGTCGCAGTCGGTGCACAGTCCTATATATGAAAATCAGCCTTAAGTGTGTGTGTCATTGCCATAAATTTTTTTTTCCAACATGGTATAAGGTATCTGAAGGGCTGGAAACATAACGAAATCCCGCTTGCTCTGCTGATGGTATTACGTGTTGGCCTGTTGGTTATTGCAAGAGTGGACTAATCGGCTATGTTCTTTTCTATGTTGTTTTTAGGAGAACTTTTTTTTGTGCGACTGGGTTAAGATTATTTTATAAGGCTCTTGTTTAGCAGGATCCTTATACTCTCTCCTCTCAATTTTAGGATCTCGGTAATCCGGTTTTATCCTGGGCACTTTGTTTTCCTCAGTCGAGTTAGTTTTGTCCTTAGTATCTAATATTTTATGTTGAGGATTTGTTCCGATTCCATATTCTAGATTTTCGTTTGTGATGACTTTGTGGGCCTTGAAACTGTAGTCACGGCAAATATAACAACCAGCAATATTACTCGATCTGTCAGGCGAAAAATTAAATTTGACCTTGCTAATGTCAGTTGGGTAGGAAAAGTCAGGGCTGGATTTGAAATATATATGAGTATGATTTTCCTTTAACAGAGCCGTAATATAAAATTTCAAATATCAATGGGTTATGAAATATATGTATACCTTGTTGTATGAGCAGGGAATCTAAAGAAATTCATCCTGAAAGAATATCTCTGGTTTGTACAAGTTCTTATTGCTTAAACACCATGGCTTTTTGCATTACACAGTGTCATAAACAACATTCGTCTGTCACGATGTCAATTATTTGACAGATACACGCCTATGGTTTCGATTTAACTCCAATAGCAATAAAATGAAGCAGTCGTAAAAACACGACGCCGCTGGCGGCAGTTTGACGGATTTCCTACCAAGGAATATCTTGCGCGCGAACTTGCGCAGATGCGAAAAAAGAAGATGTGATATTGCTGGTTGTTATATTTGCCGTGCTGTAGTCATTAACAGTAGTTCTAAAACCTAGCGATTGCTGATCATAAAGGAATGTTTGTTCCTCCCTTTATTTTGCTTTTCTGCTTATTTCATAGAACTGTTATACATTTCTCTACCTTTGCAGATAGTGTATCTCAACATTTTATTAAATTCTGATATTTAGATTTTTTTCGTGGTCACTTTTGCATTCATCCTTGATTATATTTCTTCTTCGTAAATAACAACGCGACTTCTAATACCTACGTTGTGAGCACTAAAAACGATAATTATAGCAACTGTAACCTATCTAATTCAGTAATTACTAGTTTATTGTCAGATGAATGCAGACATGGATATCTTGTCCACTAGGTGATTATCTTTTCAATTAAATGTAGGTTACCCTGCCTCAATCTAATACTCTATGATGTGTAGTTCTAGGTAACTATGGGTTGGTTAAAAAGCTTTTTATAAAGCGCGAAGATCTTTTATAATAAGGCGAGACGAACGGATTTTCTAAATGGCTAATCCAGATTATATCTTTAAAAAAAGTTTCAAAGCAGTTAATGAAGTTTTTATTGCCTTCAACACCTAAAAGGGCCGCGGAAATAATTTATCGGCGGCTTAAGTTAAAAGGTTTTTTGCTTTTCATTTTGACTTAAACATAACTTTCCATTTTCTGTAATAAAATTTTAATATTGTGCCGCAGAGATGTTTCATACAAAGCTATTAATTTTAATAAAACCAAAACATGCGTTGACGAATTAAATGTGACTATGCGAGGGATGTAGAATTTTTTATATCAATATTTGTTGATTCACAAAATATATTTGTTTAGAATAAAAACCGCAATGTTATGCTACCGTCCATTATAAAAGTATTCATCTCCAAAACCATTATTTTTGAACAAAAATCGACAATTTGGCCTATTATAATATGAATTAACCATATCATGCATTTTTATTATTATCAATTTAGCATTATGATATTGTTTGATTACCGATAAAGGAGTAAGCAGGGGGTCACTAATTATTACAAAAAGGGGTAATTTAGGTGATTTTAAATTAATTCACAAGATAACAGAGAATACTACATACTACATACATCTACATACTACATCGTTGGATCTTGATCTTAAGCATTAATTAAATCTAGGTTTAAGATCGCCCTTATATCATAGCCATTTACATTTATTCAACATGTGTATAATTAATAGGTTTGATTTTGACATCTAATTATTAGATAATTTTTTCGTTGATTGAATTTTTTCTATAGAGTATAATTTTGTATATTTTGACTTGGTTCTAAGCAATACTATAAGTGGATATTGTTGTGAGATTTTGTTCCTCTTTGTATCCCAAATAAAATAAATAAATAAGGCTATAACTAGTGCTTAATGTAATTCGATTACAAATTGCGCGATTTTTTCGACATGATATAGATATCTACACAGCCTAGAGAGTCGAAAGAGTAGTTTAATTCTATTTAATTCTACTAATATGTGAAGTTTTCGAAAACATATAATGATGAATTAAGATAAAAATTTTAGGCGTTAACATACCAAATCAGATTTTTCATTATTTACAGATAGAGGTCAAAGAAAGTCAGTTATTTTACCTTGAATCCTAACTGTATTATGGTAGTCCGTCAAGCTAACTATAATACTACTTACTCGTTTAGATACCTGCATGGTTGTCGTATGACCCTAGCCTTTTATCGAGCTCTTCCAGGGAAAATTGAGAGCTCTGTAGTCGTAAGTTGATTTTCTCGGGCTGTTTGACAGTATCGATCGAGCTTTATGAATATTTTCACTGGCTTAGCACATAATCAGTCCATAGAGCGCACTGTATTCTGGTCATTGTTATCGAGAAAACCTTCAAGGTTATAGGCATTTATAGCAGTGCATTTCAAAACATTCAATAATTTTTTTACCTTCCCGAATAATCACCATCTCGATGATAATATACATTAAAAATAGTCTCATATTTATTTCTGATATGATAACGCTGGCTTTCACAATAATTGTTGGTTGCCTATTGATGGGTACTCTTTGGAATGTTGCCAAGTACACATGTTTCTCTAGCGATCCTCGTGTGATTTTGATGTGTTTGCGGACTAAGCCAACAAGAAACGACATAATTTATTGATGTGCTACCATCAGTTTGAAGTTAAACGACTTGACAGAGCTTTCGCTTGATGTACGCAGGCAAGATGATTTAGTGGTTCTGGGCTCTGTTGTGGTAACTGGTTCCAACAGAGACACAGGCTCTGGGCTAAAGGTGCGTTTAGGCCTGAAGAATTGCGCCGCGTGCTCATACTTTTAGCGTTTCGGATGTCCGGGATTTAAAATGGCCACGGGCCGGAATGAAGTAGTTTCTGTTTGATTGGTCATTGCGGATAATGGTTTTATCGTCGGTTTTCTTTATCCTGCCAGCAATAGGTACATAGGATCATACACTCTTAAGTACATCTTATTGCGCATTGAGAATGTTATTAAATTTGGTGGCAACCATCCTGTTGTATTTTACGTGATGTCGTAGGACAGTGTAAAGCTGGCCTATAGGTCGATTTTTTTTCTGGCTCTTAAACATTTAACCTTGGCGTTCGAGGTGGACGATCTTGACTTGACCTCGTTCTCTTTCTTGGTAAACCCTCCAAAGAGGAGGTAGGGCGTGAGTCGGATAAAAAGTTTAAGGAATTCTAATTCGTCCTTACGGGGATAATCTTATTTCGGGCTAGAGAAGTTGGCATAATTACTAGTTTGGTTAAGTAAATTAATTGACTGTGCATTGGTTGCATTTTGTCTGAATTCAAGATTTATTTTGGTAACTGGCCACGTGCGGAAGATTCCGGAATAAAAAACGCCGTTTCCTTCCTCAAGGGGTGCCTGTAGGAGAGAGCCTTGCTCCCATTGGTCATCGATACCAAAACCCTACGTAGCTAGGTAAATAAATATATATTATGTTTTACATTTTGTACATATTTATTCATTTTCTGTACAGGGGGATTTCTTTTCTCAGGGTGCAAATCACTAAATTATAGTCTTCTAACGGTTCTCAGAGGGGATTGAATGTACTGCACAATACAGCTAAATAGAAAGTGGTATTTTCGAGTCATGTTCAAAATGTATTAATTCATACATTTATTATATCATGCAATATCATCGAACATAAGATAACTTGGGCCTGGAATAGGTATAGCATAACTGTATTAGATTCATTTATTTTACAAGAAGTAATATTCAGGATAAATGAAGCATATTTAACAGCGATTCGTGATACCGTTCTCGGTATCATGTTGCAGTCGATTACTCATAACTGATCCCTTTGCATATTGTATAATAAAATTTAGGTTGTATATGATTTTTGATAAATTTTTTTCTACTTTGAATTTTTGATTACAAGAACTTTTAAAGTACTACATAAGCTAGTGAATGATTTAATAGTAATGACATAAATGGACAAGCTTTGATCTTGCCTGAGGTTTTAATTTTTAAAAGGGCAAATTAAAGGAAAACAGCGGTTAGATTGTTTAGTTTACTTTAGGGCTTTTTATTATGCCAATTACCTATAGGGTGATATGATATTGGTTATAATAGGCTTCGCCATTTTGTCAAGGATCGCTAAAATACTCTTTGTGTGGGTGTGTTATAAAAGAGGAGGCTGCTTAAAATTGCAGTAAAAGAGTGCTTATTTATAGCTTGTTCTCTTTTAGAGTTTTTATTTGGAGCGCGATTAGGTAGCTAATCAAGTAGCTACCCGTCTGTCCGGTTGATTGTGTTTGTTTTGGTATAGACTGCAACCACGTATGTAGGGGCACTACCTCAAATGCCAGTGAGAGTTTATGGGTTCCAAGGCGCCTAGCAGCAGCCTACGTTTAGAAGGCCGGAGGTGATACCGGCGGAGACCAGATAAGATAAGTGTGTAGGCTAAGATAGATTTGGCGTGCTTCTATGTACACATAGTGCTTGTGATCTTCTATTTAATGTTATTGGCGTGGTATTAGTATCTTTAGTGTTGTATTAGATTGCGTCTTTATTTCTTTCTGCGTTGCATTGATATAGATATTTTAGGAACTGTTTAGGTGTAAGCAAAGCTTACCAGTGCTAATTTAGTTAAGTATACCTCTGGTAAGAACACTATTTACTGGTATGGTTCAATTAATGCTCATAGGTTTTTTGTTTTATTTCTTTATTCTTACAATTTGATTTATATTGTGGTGTTTAATGATAAGCATTGTAGTTCTGACTTATTGACTATCTGGTTATAATAATTTTCCATAACGGTATTCCATAAACTGAATCGTTAAGGTTTATATATGTACAACTGCGACATGTATACCACGGTAGACGCGCACAAAGTTTAGTAGTGATAGTATTATCCTGATGACTTTTATTACTAGTATAATGAGACGATAGATACCTTATGCATATTGCATTTATTATTAATTTGTTGAAATTGATTTTGATCCTTCGTAATCATTTGGTATATTATATTCCGATATAGTCAAACATGCCTAACGATTGTTTGATTATTCTTTTATCTATTTCACTTCCATTATAATTCAATTTAATTAAAATTAAAGTCTGTATGTATATACAACTGATCTAGTTCTATATTTGTGAGCATATAGGTTATTATTTGTTTTCAATTAAGTTCCTTTACAGTTTTAATATTTATATAATTTTGTTTAATGAAAGAAACACGACAACACAAGTGTAGTTGATAGTCGTTTGATTTTGAATCGCCCTTAAGAATTGACAAGACCGAGGATCTTCTAGTTTGGGTCTGTGGATTTAGTTATTTAAAACTAGTGCTGCCCTAGTCAAAAGAAAATAATTTACCCACTCCCACGCTGGCGAGCAGCACATGTTGCGTTGGCCGCACCCTTAAAGGTAAGTAACATCTTAATTATTTTATATTGCTAACTCATTTAAAAGGGTTTTACCCGAAACAGTAGTCTAATTTATTATTATGTGTCCCACTAACTTGCTTTTGCAGAAATCCAGAATGTTTTTCAAGTGATTGCGGTCTGAAATTATATGCAGGGCAGAGCTCATTGGATTTTTTTTTGGCTGGATTAAAATAACTAATATTTACTTTATGCCTGTATATTTTACCAGCTGGTTCAAAGGAAATTAGGGTGCGTTTGTTTTGTATTCTCAGCATGGGTCAGTTTTGTTTGCATTCCGAGATATTTAATTACCTATGAAATATCCGTGGAAAATTTGAAACATTTTAATGGCGGTATAATTTGGCAATTCCCTTCTAAGGCCAATTAAAAAAAATTTCAATGTCGTTATAGTTTGCACGCTTATTGTATAACTTTGCATAATATTCTTAAAGAAATTGTGTCCTCCAAACCAAAAGTATTTTCCTCCAGACTTCGACTAAAGTTAGGCTTTTATATGTCTCCTTGTTCTGAAACTTGTGCCCATTTTAAAATGTTGCAGACTCTTTTGAGAGAAAATGTATCTTCTCGACGAAACAATACCCCATCTAACTCAACTAAAGTTAACTTTCTCTATTCTATTTTGTTCATATAATTTTGTTCTCCTATTTGAAAGCATGTTAATAAAAGTTATGTATTTCCACAAAGAAAATTAAGTTATGAACTCTGCACAAACCCCTTTTCACGCTTTTTTCATTTTCGTGTACTACATGATATTTTCCAGGGGGTGTCTGGTCTGCTATCTATCAATCCGCTTTCCAACCGCTCTGATCTGGTCTTGATCCAGTTGAATCACTGATGGTACCGGATTAATAAGGATTAAGACCAAATCAAGTTGGAAAGTGAGTCGATAGTTTGAAAAGTTCATTCGACTGTGAGACTTAAAAGAAATGTATCCCTGGAAAAACTATTAATTAAATGGCAGATATTTTCAGAAGCAGTGTAACCGTCAGTGTGAATAATTGTTAATAAAATTAAAACTAAATTTTAGCTACCTTTCTGCAATTAAAATTTTTATTCGTCATTTTGCTACTTAAATTATTTTTCTTGCGTTCACCATTCTGCCAAGAATTGCGGATGAAAAGTGGTCGTGAGGTTTTCTGTATCCTCCGAAGAAAGTGAAGAGGGTGACACACTTGCTTGCCTTAACTGAAAGTAAATATTTGATATAAAGTGGGTTTCAGGAGCATGAACTCCCATATTGTTTCGAAAATATGCTTTTTTATAACCTTAGCGTTGCTTGATATTTGCACTTGAGGCCGTTCAAGTAGTTAATTTATTTTATAAAATATATATCTTGTGTGGGTATGGAAGATCCTAATTATAATGCATTTTTCACTGATTCCCTTAGGCAGCTTATTTGTTTTTCTCAAATTCCTAGGCGGTATGTTCTTGTCTTCTTTCATTTAATTTGTCGTTTAAGGGACGTCTGTTTTAATTATTTACTAATTCAAACTGCTGGGAAAACACCCCAACATGTGTATTAATTTATCGTTTTCACCGCTTTGTTTGGTGATAACACCCAGTATGTTCGTAGAATAATTGAGCCGTAATTCAAACCCAAATAAATTTATTTGAGTTACTCCTTAGTCCGAACCTGAATTCTCGGTAGAATAGATTCCATTATATGAAACAATTGCTGGAAAGCAAGTGGTCACTCCGTCAACAGAAAAGTTATTAATCGTTCTCAATGTAATATATCTTTGTCTCCGTCAATGTTGTGTAAGCAACATTATGTCAAATAAAGAACCTCTCAAATGCATCCGTGACGGCGCAATTCTCGCTTTTTTGTTTCTGCCGCGCCGGTAGGGAAAATTAGATTTAGGTGCTTGACAAACACTCAACTGTCCTGCTTGACACCAAAATGTTTAGTAAGTTTTCCCAAAATTTAAGTTTAGTTAGTCGAAGAAGTAATAAGTGCAGTACAACTGTTCGCCCTTGGACCATTTTCTCAATTTGTTTGCACAGATGTTTAGAAAATATCTGCTGTAATGTGTTCTCTTTGTCCCAGTTGGGCGTTTTTACGCATTATCCCAAAACAGAAACGCGGTAGCGTCCCTCCTGTTAATGTAGAATTAAGAAGTTATAATGGCGTTTATAAATTTATTGAGGTAACCCGCCTATTTAAAATATTATTTTATTAGACCTGATACATTCAATATATCTAAAGAAAGAAACAGAGACAAACAAGTCATAAATTGAAGTCGGGTTTTACGAGGTTTTTCGAAGGGATCCAAAAACGTATCGTTCGAGAGCGGAGACAGAGAATAGAAGATCAGCGCAGTGTACGGTTTATTTTGGTGAATTGTTTTGCTTCTGTGTTGCAACATGTCATTACAGGTCGGTAAAATAAACTTTTAATATTGTTATTAACATAATTTGCACAGGTATTTCTTCTATTCTCATGGATAATTCATATTTGATGGCATAACATGTGTATATATTTTAATATTGTTATTAACATAATTTGCACAAGTATTTCTTCTATTCTCATGGATAATTCATATTTGATGGCATAACATGCGTATATATTCAATGAAATCGTTTTATGCTGTGAATAACACTGCTTTAAATGAAAACAAAAATGTATTGTTTGCTGTCTTTTCGTGCTGAAACTTTAGTTTTAGTATGACTGTGTTTGTAATGTAAGCAAGGGACTTGATGAATCTACTTACATTTTCCTTCCTCCTCTGACTGTGCGAACATCCTAGCTATAAATCGTGGGCTTGAGGGCAAAGCGCACTAAGTCATTCTTTTAACAAATGTTATTTTGTTTATGATTTGCTTTTGTATGAAACCTATGTGAAATTTAAATTAGCATTAATTTGTAACCTTGATTTTCGACTTAGTGCCAGTTGCTTGTAAGCACCCCAAATGATAAAAGATCATTCTAGAGATATTGGCTCAAATTCCAACTATAGCTGAGTAGCCTCTCGTATGGGACCTCAGTACCTGCTGGCGACGTCTGGCTAACTAATACCAAACTCTTCAGTTTTGAATGTATTGTAGTATTGTCACAAGTGTGGAATGACAAATTGTGGTGCGGGAGACAGTTAAATAATGATTATACTAATAAAGGTTGTACAGCATAATTCGGTTTAGGAATTTAGATCGAGGGTTTCTCTGCCGTACTCTTTCCCCTCGCAAATTCCAGGATGAGTCCGGCAAGTTTTCTTTAATAAATTAGGCGTA